>JAQIXA010003741.1:0-13144 GCA_034699045.1 Nanhermannia cf. coronata Gr-Ori-00579
TCGATGAGGCAAGCATCAGCCTCGATGAGGCAACCCTCAGCCGCGATGAGGCAACCTTTAGCCGCGATGAGGCAACCTTTAGCCTCGATGAGGCAACCTTTAGCCGCGATGAGTCAACCATCAGCCTCGATGAGGCAACCATCAGCCTCGATGAGATTGTCAAGAAATGTACTATATCTCATATCAAGGTCCAAGTGTTCAGAAGGGACTGTTACCTTGTAAGAATAGTTTTTAAAACATACAACAATTTTCTCTTTTTTTTGCAGAAATAACTTCAAGAATTTCGACAATAGACCTCAGTCTCAATGAACTGACCCACCTAGATTTTTTCAAAAGCCTTGAAAATAATCAAACTATATTTAAACTCGATGATAACCCCCTACCTTGTAATGAATGTCAAGTTCATCGAACAGTTTTAAATCGATTTAAACAAATTGAAAATTATTCAAATCTCACTTGTTGTACTAATAGTGTTGAAGGACAAGGTGATGGAAGATGTCCTCGTGTATTTTTCCAGGATATTAGTGAATCCGAGTTTGGATGTGATGAAGCTAGATTCCTTGAAGTTTGGGTTCAAGCTCTGATAATTTGCACGAGTATTTTTGCATTTTTATTGCTCATTTTTGTAATAATTTGGATTCGACATGGTTGGGCCATAAGGGCTTATTTATACTCGAAAGGACTAGGATGTCTTTTCTTCAATTTCATTAATGATCTCGATGATGATGAAGATGGTGGGGATAAGGTTTATGATGCTTTTGTCTCATACTCACATATGGTAAGTTAATTATAATTAGATCATGATAATGATAAGCATAGAATAACGATAATAAAATGATGTTTAATTTCCAGGATGAAGATTGGGTTCTAGAAGAACTGGTCAATAGACTTGAGGAAAAAGAAGGCTTCAAATTATGCCTACATTTCAGGGATTGGATACCTGGTAAGACTTCAATAAAACTTCAATTTATATTTATGAAATTTTTGAATTTTTATTAATTTTTTTTAATTTCTAGGTGTATTTATCCCGGACCAGATTGTCAATTCGGTCGACAAATCTCGCCGAACTGTCGTAGTTTTATCGAAAAATTTTGTTGAAAGTGTTTGGTCTAGATTAGAATTCAAAGCTGCTCATTCTCAGGTAAATACAAAATTTGGCAATTTTTGAAAAATGAGCGTTAATTTTATTATTTTTTAGGCTTTGAATGAGAAACAAAATCGCCTCATTTTGATCCTAAGAGGTGATGATTTGGCCGATGAAGATGTCCAAGATGAAGAACTGAGAGTTTATATGAAAATGAATACTTATTTAAAATGGGTACAAGTTCAATTTTTTGCAAAAAAAATCTCAACTTTTAAGTCAAAATTTTTAAAAAATTGGTCAAATTTCGAAATTTTTGGTATTAGTTGGTTCACCAGTATTTCATATTTTAATAATGTCCAAATTCTTTAAGATAAATGACCTAGAGAGGTCATTTATTTATTATGGAATTTTAGAAAAACTCTGAAAATATGATCATGTAAAAAACCAAGAAAAATAAGTTTTTAACACATTGAAATACAAAGAAATTACATTTTTATCAAATTTTGGAGGATTTTTCTACGAGAATTTTGACCTTTTTGAAATATTGATCTAAAAAACTATAATCTTAGCAATTATTGGCCTTTTTAATCTAGAATTTTAAATTTTGATGGTAAAAATTTGTCTAATATGACTATAATTATTCATTTATTTTAGTCTGATCCATGGTTTTGGCATAAATTAAAATATGCTCTACCACACAAGAAACCCACCGACTCTGAATCGGGCACTCCAAAACCAAAACCTAATCCGATTATGCAAAAATTTGAGAAAAATTTCGCCAAAGAAAGAGCCATCAGATTGGATAAAATTCGAGCTCAAATTGAAAACTCAACTTAACCTAGATTATAATAATATTCTAGGTTTACATTTAGTGTACAATTCAAGTCAAAAAAATTTCAAGAAATGTTCAACCTCGTATTTATTACAAAAGTGCCTTAAATGTTAATAGGTAGGTATACAAAAATTATTGATATTTTTAAGTGTTTTTATATTTTATTCCTATATACGATACCTATTTGTGCTGTTTGACTAGTATATTTTATACTCACAATATTATTCATATTAGGTAGGTATTCTAATTCTATATATTAAATGATACATTACTTTATGCTATTATTTGTTTTTTTTTTACCTATTTAAGTTTTACCTTTTAAGATTGTTATTTTATATTTTATACATATTTTAGATCAATAAATGAACCTATATTTCAGAATTTTATCAACTATAAGTATACTCTATAGGTATACTTGTTTACCTGAACTGAACTTAAGATATGCTGGATTTCTTCAAGGAGCATGGGATATAGTATCGAAGCGAGAGCTCCGCGCCATCTATTCTTCTATGGATTTCTTAAGATTATCAAAGTTAACAAAAGTACCTATAATACCTATTTCCTTTTGAATTTTTGATAAAATTTCGAGCTTTATAATCTCATTTTGTAAGAAATACTGATTGTTAAAATTAATAATGAAAATGAAAGACCTTTCTATAAGTAGTTGTTAGATACTTATGGGGCTAGCGGAGCGAGCACTATCCATTCAATTTTTCTTGGATTTTGTCCGTCTGTTTGTTTTTCCAGGGCCGAATTTAATTAAAAAAATTGTGACGAAGGGCTCTTATAGGTTCTAGTTGTGCTATTTCGACTAAGATTTAAGGTGAATTCTTGCTTTTATTTTAAGGTCATGTGGTCCCCATGTAAATCAAATGAGAAAAAAATCTAAAATGATATTTAACTGGCAATAAGAGGAATTCGATGAATTTTAACACTCGTTTTCCCCAAATTGTCGACCCCTCGAAATGTAATAATTTATGATCTCCAGTGCTGATTCTCGCATAATCAATAATTAACTATAAGGGAGTTAATTAAATCCTAGTATTGAATGCTTCAAATAAAACAAATTAGTCTTTTATCTTTTAGGATTTTACATTTCTATGTTATCTTAAAATTGTAAAGAAATTCTCAAACTTATAATACTATTTTATACAGGTAGTAGGTACTCATATAATCAAATTTATCAAAAACTGTTCTTATCACTTGAATATTTATTAAAGGTATTTCTCTATCCTAAAATCTTTAAAATTCGTTCATTTCCAATTTCAACTTCTGAAGTCACAAACCGACAAAAATTATTATTTTTAAAAATTCTGTAAGTATCTAGTATTATACTTATTAGTTGTAAAAGCCTATTAAAATTTAAAATCTAATTCCCCTGGACCTAGATAATATTCGGTTTATTTCAAGACCTTGGATAATTTAACCCAGCTCATTATTCGTTAAATTATGGTAAGTTTATATACTCTTCCAGGTCATTTTTTTGAAGTCTAGGCTAAAAAAGATTAGTTTGATCAATTGAATTCGAAATAGTAAGTATTAATCAATTTTGCAAAATCATAATTTTTGAAAATTTTAGAAATTTTTTCGAGCTTTTATTCCAATCAACATTTTTGTCATTTAATCTGTATGTTTCCAAAAAAGTACGAGTATATAAAAACTCAAAAATATTGTAATTTTGACAATTAAAAATTGGCTTCGATTTAATATCGATCTTATGATCTGATCTCGTCCCTATTTTGGGTGATTTTTCACCTAAATTTTTGGTCTAACTGTAAAATTTAAAAAAAATTCTTACCTAAACTTACCTAAACTAAAAAATTTTTGGATTAATTCATACAGAGGTAAAGTTAGACCAAAATATAGGCCCAAATTCAACCAAAATGGGGATAGATATCAAACTTAAATCATTTATAATCAATTTTCAAAAAAAATTTTAGGAACTGAAAAAGTCCCAAAAAGGATTTTATGCTTCTAAACAGGCCCTTAAGAATCTTCAAAATTTCAGAAAATACGATTTTTAAAGCATTTTATTAGATAGGGCATATTATACACTATAATATTTAAAATTGTGTAATTTTGAAAATTAAAATTTTTCATTCTTTAAAAATATCTCAGGAATCACCAGAATTACTTGAAGATTTCCGGATAAACTCCAGAAAATGGCTTAGAGAGCTACCCCCACCAGGGGCAAATGATCGTGAAATATACTTGGAGAACTGGCCATTTTGGGATCATCATTATGAAGCTTTCAGTGCTGGACTTCAAGTTAATAAATTGGTTGACTCGATGACCAAAAAATCGAATCAATTAGCCTGTATCTCAATCATCATCTGTATCTTACTAGGGATCTTGACCCTCAGCTTGACCTGGATTTTTCACTTTTTTCGGGATGTAATCCGTAATGAAATGTGTTCAAAATTTTGCTCTACAGCATCACCAAATACACCAAATTACAGTTTCGTAGATGAAAGTTCATACTTTTCTGATTTTTGTTTCAATTCTGAGAATGCTTATTGTGGATTTAATTTAAATTATTGAAATTTTTGAAAAAAAATTCAAACACTTGTATTGAAATAAAATCATTTTATAATATCCTACTGATAACTAAACTATATTACAATTTTGACATGTAGGGTAGGTACTTATTTACTTATAGAACTTTTAGGGATTTCAGGCTACTAGGAAGTAGATTATAAGAATCTTCAAAATTTCAGAAAATATTAAATATGATATTCAATAATTTTTAAAGCATTTTAATAGGTAGAACTATAACACATTATAATTTGAAAAATTAAATTAGTCAAAGGTCAAGTTTAGGATTATTTAAAGGTAGGTTTTAGCTTTCAAGTCCAAAAATTGGCATAAATTTCTTCTAGATTTGGGTAAAAACTCTTCGAAAATCTTCAAAATTTCAGCAAAATTGGTATTAATACATAGGTTTTAAATGCATTTAAAAGGCTTTGATAGGTAGGTAGGGTAGATTATAATTTCGAAAATTAAAATTAGCCAAAAAGCACAATTTTTAAACTATTTTAGTATTAAAATTAAAGTTCAAGTTTTGAGCCAAAATTTTTAAAACTATGACTGAAATTCGTAATCAATTTTTAAAAGATTAAAGACTCCTTTTACTTACTTACTTTTAGTACCCTACTTATATTGGTATTCTTAGCTAAAATCTGAATTTTGAAATCTTAGATTAGTAATATTATCAAATAAATGGATGATCGAAAACTAGGATTTCAAATTGAAAATTATGCTAAAGATAAATAGTAGGGTATAAAATGCCATAAAATGAAGCAGTTCAAGTTCAAACAGATTTACCTATTGAAATCTTAAAAAATATTTAAATCTCTTTATTTACAATAATAATTGGATCTGTTGCACTCTTATTAAACATTTATTAAAATAAGATTAATAATGCAAAAAATTACTTAAGATTAGTCAATCAGATGATATAAGGTAGGTACTTTACTTTAAGGATTAAATGCGTATATCTACCTACATAATTATTACAAAGTATTTAACAAATAATATAATATTTAAAGTATAGTTATAGGCTAAAAAGTGCTATTCAGGTAATGCTTGTGGTCGAATTGCCCTTCCCCAAAATAAGACAGTGTTCGTTCTCACATTAAAAATGAAAAAAATGAATGGGCGATTTGCATAGAATTGAGTTGGGATGTCTGAAGCTATCCGATCTCCTAAACTGGCTGTCACCTAAAAAAATGAATAATTTCAAATTATACTTAATTATATCTGTTATCTGATGTAATTTAATAATTTAGTTTTATTTTTATATTTTAATTACAGCAGCAGCTTCGGTCCCTTTTTCATTCAGGTCTAGGATAGCACGATGATTTAGTGATGAAATATAGAGTCCAGCTGAAAGTTAGTAAAATTTTATCAAATTTAAAAGACTTTTTTGGCAATTTTTGGGTAGATTTGGGCGAGCGAAGCGAACACTTGCTATTCAAGTTTGATTGCACTTTGTCTGTCTGTCTGTTTGTTTGTTTGCCTGTCTGTTTGTCTGTCCAGTATATAACTCCAAAACTATGGATCGACTTAAACCAAATTTGGCATTAAAGACCCTTGCAGGGTCTATTTGTGCCATTTCGACATCGTTTTTGGCTCTTTAATGACATTTAGGTTAATCAAATGAGATAAAATCAAAAACCTTGAAATTTGTGTTTATTTGTGATATAATAAATTTTCGCTTGTCCAATTAACTAAAGAAGTTAAATAAATCCTAGTATGTAACTTACGAGAATCAGAAATTCTTGAAAAATTTGCTTGATTTGGTTCAAAAATAGTTTTCAATCCGAGATTCATAAGTGTATCTCTCATTTGACCAGAACTCTCTAATCTCATTTTCGGTAGTTTGACTGCAATCTATATGACAAAAAATTCAGTAAAAAAATCTCAAAAAATTTTCAGAAATTTTTACAGTAGAGTGTTGCATAGCATAAATGTCAGCTCGAAGTGATTCAGCTGTTAAAGATTCCTCAATTTCCTTTGGAAAAAAATCAAAATTTCAAAAATTTGTAATAAAGTATATACATAGTAGGTACTTACTCTAATCCCCTTAATTCCATTAGTAGCCTTGGGTAGGATAACAAAAAGTCCAGTTTTATTAGATTTGTAAGGTAATGCAATCATTTTGAATTTGTCTGTAGATAGATATGGGATTTTGATTATATTAGTCATCATTTTCATTGGGATTTGATCATTTTGACCGACTGTAAATTTATCCATTTTTGTGATTTTTTCTGGAAATGGAATTTCCCAAGCTCCATTGAAGTATACAGCATTTACCTAAAAAGAAATCAAAAATTTTGAAAAATTAGATTGAGAATTTGACATGAGAATTTCCTGGAAATAAAATTTCCAGGATTTTGAAAGATTTTTAGGACAATTTTGTGATTATTGAAATTTTTGAAATTATTTCAAGAATTTTGAGACATACAAAAGCCATAGTAGTTTCAGGAGGTGGTGCAACATCAATTATCGACTTGATTTTATCCTAAAAATGCAAAAATTATCATCAATTTGTCTAGTACTTACTGTATTATGCTTTGACATACCTTGGTTTTTTCTCTGACCCATTTATTGACAATCTTTTTGAACAATTCTCCATCAGTTCCAAAGTCAAATTTACTAACTGGAGAAGAATAAAAGTTGAGTGCCGAGTTCACATAAGAGTTCTTTATAGAGTAGTTTTTCTTGAGGAAGATTTGATTAGCAATTTCGAGGGCAACTTTATCACCAGATTGAGACTGGAGATGTTGGGTAAGTTTTTTGAGATTTGAATGGAAATTGAGCTCATTCTCTTCGGGTTGAAGGTCGAATGAAATGTCCTTTCTTAATTGACCAGCGAGTTCCTAAATCAATTACAAATTTTTAGAAAAACTTGTTATTGTTTACTATGTAGTACTTTACTATCTAAATTACAGTTTGGATAACAATAACAATAATTGAACTAATTTTTATCAAGTTGAATCGACTTGATTTTGTAGCTTTGATTTTGCATCCCATCTTTCAAATTCTTATTTCATATTAGGTAGGGTAGGAAATATTCGATAACATGCAAACTTTCAAGTTTTGAAATTCTAACTTGTAAAATTTTGAAGTTTTCTAAACTTACATTAAATGTGTTCCCAGAAGATCCGAGCAATAGCAAAGCCAGTACATTGCAAATACTGAATGGCGAAAATAATTCATTTTGACCTGAGAATTAAAAAAATTACAAAAATTTTAAAAATTTCAAAAGATCCTATTACCTTCTCTTTGCCAGCTGTTCACTTTCATAATATCCAAACTCATATCCAAAGTCCTGATATTTTCCTCAGATCTAGCCGATGGTAATTCCACAAATGAGAATTTACTTTTAGCACCTTTTTCTGGAACTTGTTGGACAACATTTGGATCATCACCTTGTTCTTGTTCGATTTGAATTTCAGGTACTTTTTCTACTAATTCTTCAGAATTCGAGTCTAAAAATTGATCTTTATTGACCTCACCGTTGGTGTATTTATTGATAACTTTCTTGGCAGCAGATGAGCCAAATGTAGACTTTGCAATGGGTAAAGGTGGTGTGAGATTGAATCTGACACTCAGGTCTATCACAGATGGTTCTTCAGGGTAGGATAGGGGACTTTGGTCAAGGTCAAAAGTGGACGAAAAAACATTTGCATTACTGGAACCACCTAAAAATCAAAAAAATCGGTTCGGTAAAATTTGTCCAATTTTTGAACTTTTTTGGGAAATTTGGCTCAATTTGGGCCAAAACTGTGCTCAAATGAGCCAGTTTGAAATTTGAAATTACAAAATTCGGGAATTTTTGACGATTTATGTTTTATTAACCTGAGACGCCAATATTTTGTCTATTTTGAATTCGATTAAAGTAAGGCCTTGGTCGTTCCTGGTCGTTAAAGCTGATGGGTAGAGATTCAGATTTTACACCAGCAGGATTTTTAGGATTTTGTCTTGAAATTGCTCCAGTTCTTGTAGAAATCCCTAAGAAATTGTCATCATCTCCTCGAGTTTCAATTCTGGAAGCTTGGAGATTAGCTTGTCTTTTGAGGAATTCATGTCTCATTAAAAGATACAAAAGTCTTGGAGGATAACCACGATCTTCCCATCTAAAAACCATATAGAATATTTTTAAATCTTTAAATTTTCTAAAGAATTTGATCCTAAGGCTAAAAATTCTAAAAATTCTTTTCTAAAATTGTCTAAAAATTGTCTAATAATAAAATCTTATGAACTTTTTTCTAAAAAATTGACATTTTTAACTCAAAAAATTCCAGATTTGGCATAAAATCTTGAATTTTTTTACAATTTTGGCAAGTTTTTGACACTGAACTGACACTGACCTATCAAATGTGAAATAAATTTTAGGCTCATCTTCTGAAGGTCCATCTACATTTTGTGCTTCACGTTGTGAACTTATATAAGGAATTAATATAGTAAAAAACAGAGTAAATTGCAAAATCTTCATTTTATCTAGAGTTCTTTTACACTTTAATTATTCATTTAAATTATGCAATAGTTCACTTTATTGTTACTACTATTACTACAGAGTATTACTACTACTGATTGTGAGAGTATATTATACAAGTGTGTATCACTAGAACTGGCATTTTATTGATAAAAATGTAGATTTTATATTTTTCTGAATGGAATGGACGCGAACAAATTCACAGGCTTTTTTCTCGAAACATTTTGCATAATTAAATATTTTTACTCACTATATAAGTAACTACTTATGTACCCTACTAGTACTTGAAGAAGTATTTTTAAATATCTATTTTGATGCACTTTTCACCAGAAATTTTTCCTTTTTGTAACTTCCAATAGTAAGAGAAACCGCAAATTCGCAAATGGATTTTTCTAAAAATATAAAAAAACACTGTTAAAAGTTATTGCTAAATGTATCCTGACTCATTAATCTAAAAATATTTGGGGTTTTTTCAAATCCATTAGGAATTAGGTATCCAAAGACCTGTCATGTTACATCTTATAAGTATATATTCTGTAAAGTCCAGAAAGCCGAAGATATCCCTTCTAAATTGAGATTTCTACTAGGTATCCTTAAAACCTTTTAAAGGATGTTTCCGGCTTTCAGGCCTTTGAATGTTAAACCTCATATAAAGGCTAGATAGCTCATTATAACTCCAAGATATCATTTGAAAGATTTTCTTGAAACAGAACTCTAGGTACCTATACTGATACTATGAAAGCTCTTCAATTTCTAAAAATACTCATTTTTCAAAATTTTGACCAAAATTCTTAATTTCTTATTATCGTGTATTTAAAGCTTATTAAGCTCAAAAGAACTCAAACAGAATTTCAAAAAATTTCTCAAAAAGGAATAGCCATAAGATCCCTTAAGAATCTCGATCCCAATTTGAAAAATTCGAATTTTTGAAAAAATCTAAATATTTTAGAGATAGTATATACATGTATGCATGCCATCACAAAATTCAAAATAGTGATAGACAGTTTCTTAATTTATTCATAAAATCCCATAATCGATTCCCTATCCTATAAATAGACACCCTGTATACTCGTATTATGTACTTTAAAGGAAATGTGTAATTAAAAAACTTACCTTGAAATCCCCCCTTTCCTTTCAATGTCACCTCAAAATCGAATTCTAGACAAAAATAAAGTCCAAAATTATCACAAGACTGAAATCAAAATCCAAATTAAGAAACTTGAAATTTGAACCAGATTGATGGAGTCTAAAAAAAATTTCCAATTATAAAGTTAAAAAAGTATGTTTAATATTTTAAATGGTGGTTGTTAATTACACCCAAAGAACAAGCAAGGGGTGAAATAGAAAAAAAAATCTGGAAAGGTGCTGTAGGGGTTATTTGTATTGTTTTACTGGACTAAAACTTCACTATAAAGTATCTAGATATATCTACTACTTATAGTAGTAGTACTAGCTATGAGATATTTAATTGAGATAGGCCAAAACAGGATTACTTACTTACAGGTGTATGAAATGAAAAGTCAGAAGAGAGTCAGAATCGCAAAATAAAATAGGCGATCTAGGTAATAAAGCTTTTAAATACCATATAGGTTCTTTATAGGTAGAAAAACTAGGACTTAATTAACTACTCTTTAGTTAATTATTAATTGAATAAGCAAAGGGTTCTCTTGGCTCCACCAGCAGCTTTGTATTTAAGGAATCAAAAATCAATCAGAAAAATCGCATTTTCAGCTCCTAATAAGTCGATTTTTCTTAAAACACAGTAATATAGAGAATCCTACGAAAATTAGCTAAATTTCCATCTATTTAGCCGAAAATAGCAAAAATGCTGACCATTTTTTAGCAATTTTCTAGTATGTAATATATATTAAGTACTTGGTTTGAATTACATTTTTTCTTATTAATAATTCCATTAAGTTGTTGATGAACATAAACCCAATCCTCGATATTAAAATATAAAGAAAATTGACAAATGACAGTCAAAACTCCAGCTAAAATATAAAAAATATGTAGAGCAATTTGCGTCGAAATTCCATAAAGATCAAAAGTAGTTTTAAGTTGAAAAGTTCGATAAATTGCATAAAGTACATTAATAACAAATGAAGCATAACATATTAAATTCATAATCCGATTTTTATCAATTTGAAGAGAAAAAGTTTCTTTTAGTTGATTTGAAGGATTTGGATCTTTTGATTTATGAAGACCAACAATTTTGAATGGATATGTACAAAATTTATTGGAAAATAGAAAAATACATTTGTAAATTCTAAAAGACAGTTTTTCCATTTTATGGTCAAAGCTAAACTGATCCTGAGTTGCATTTGTAGTAAAAATTGTCCAAAACTTTGAACTCGTTTTCAAATTTTGAATTATTAAATAGAACATGACATGTAATTATTGGAGAAAATTATTTTTTACCCAATTTTGTCCTATTAAAGCTATATACATTTCAATACATATACATAATGTACCTACAACGATTGATTTGATTAATATAAAATTAAAATTAAAACTAATCAAAATACTCGTATTGGCCATCATAAATATTTACAGTGTTATGAATTTTAAAAATACTATAATATTTACCTACAGATACTACTTATATAATCAATAATGGACAAAAAATAGTACTCTAATGTACATTAAATCTTTCTACTACTCCTTACATTAAATAAGGTATTTGAGTTAAAAACATTTTTGGATGAAATCAAGTAGGTACCTTCATATTTTGAAATGTGTTTTAAAATTTGAAATTCAATTTAGATAAGGAAAATGTAATTATACCTTCTGTTGATTTTAAGATACCTACGCATATTTAAACTTTTAATTATTGTCTTTTTAATTATTCAAATTCAAATTACATTTTTATTAAACTTTTCAATCATAAAAAAGACAAAAAAAACCAAACAAAAAGAACCTTTTATAGTTTTCTTGCCAAAAGGATAGTTAGGGTTTTATAACTAGATATCATGATTTATAGATATTTGCTGATGAGTATTTAAAACATGGACTAATTTTTCTAAAATTAGATTTTCCAAAATAATTTTTGCCATTTCTCAAAATTCTATACAAGTATATGTACAGGGTATATATATGTATGTATCCATTTATCTATGGCGAAAAATATTTAAAAAATTCAAATTTTTCGCCATAGTAGATATATGGATATGGATATATGGATATATGTATGTATGTATAACAATTATGTATTTATCTTTGTATTTTATAACATCCTAAAATAATAACTACTTAATTAAAATAAATGCCTAAATAAAATAACTAATCTAACAAAACTAATAGTATCTTGCCTTATACATATAACTCAGCAATTTATTTAGCACACATACCATTGAATGGTACAGAAAACAACATATACATAGCAAATTACATTTTATGAAAAGTTCAAAAAATCAATTTCTTTTATAAACAGGATGCTTATAAGTAAATGAAATTCTTGTTTGTGTTGTCCGGCACATTTTAAAATCCTATGTAATCTAATGATAATTTATATTTATTTAGGTGTAATTAAATCATAAGAAAAATACTACTAAATATTAGATAATTGATACCTACAGATCAGCTTATTGTTAGTTTAACACCAGGCTTTGCATTATTTTATATAGATATTTGAGAGTGGAATAATATATCTCTAAATGATTCATAATTAAAATTTAAAAAACATGGGATATCAAGTTCTTAAAATATATTTCCAACTTTTGCCTTCAATTTTTCAACTTTTCTTCTTATTTGACTCTCTTTATGATCCGTCCTCAACTAATTCGGGCAGAACGGATTTTGATTTCATTGTCGGTAATATAATATATGAATATGCATACCTATTATTGTGTAATATTATATTTTACGGTACCCTACCTATATGTATAATGTAATATTAAAGTACACAATAGTACCCTACCTAGTGCACCATAAAAAATTCATAAAAAAAAGGTTTTATTAGGGTATCAGATCTATTTTAGATTGTGATTTTATTTTTCTAGTTGGTGCAGGGTCAGCTGGTTCAATTGTGGCTGTTGAACTAGCTAAAGTAGGCTTCCAGGTTTTGCTTTTGGAAGCTGGTGGCAGGTAATACCAGCTACTTATTTTATTTCAAAGTACCAATTCCTTAGAACTTGCGATTAGGTATTTTATTAATGTTGTTGTTGTTGTTGTTTGTTCTCGAGTATATGCTTTACCATATTGCTGCGGTAGTCTAATTAAAGTCTAATTG
>JAQIXA010003742.1:0-13143 GCA_034699045.1 Nanhermannia cf. coronata Gr-Ori-00579
ACAAATATTTTACCTAAATTTTCTAGACACCTCTTCAGAACAATCTTCATGAATTGTATTATTATTAAATTTAAAAAATTATGCAAGATTAACTCTGATTCTAATAAGTATTTTTTATAGATTTGCACTTTTGAATTTTATACTGCCAGATGTATTCAGTTCCTCAGCGGATTTTGATTCTTGGTTTTCTACTAATGAATGTCTTGGAAATAATTCTTTGGTTGAACGGTTGCATTCAGTTCTAAGACCATTTCTATTAAGAAGAATAAAGTCGGATGTCGAAAAATCACTCTTACCAAAAATTGAAATCAAATTATACGTTCAATTAACAAAATTGCAAAGAGAATGGTATCGGAAATTACTTTTGAAAGATATTAATATACTTCAGAATTATGATAAATGTAACAAATTGAAAATGTTAAATGTACTCATGCAACTTAGGAAGGTTTGCAATCATCCATATTTATTCTCAGGTAAATTAAATATTTCATGCTGCTTTTCCCTTTTAGACTCGTTTTAATTAATAGCGTTTTACAATGCATTAAAAATATTTTTAGGAGCAGAACCTTTCCCATTCAAATCTGAAAATATAGTGGGGACTTCTGGAAAAATGATTGTTTTGGATAAGTAAATCTAATATAATTTAAAATATCGACCTTAATAAGAATGTCATTTTTAAGTACCCTACCTTATATATTACTAAACCTATATAATATTATTTAAATCTAAAAAATTTGAACTATTTGTGTAGATTGTTACCAAAATTAATGAAAGAAGGATCAAGAGTACTTCTGTTTTCTCAAATGACAGCTCAATTGAATATATTAGAAGATTATTTAGAATGGAGAAAATATGAGGTAGGTAATTTTAGAGTTACCCAAAAAAAATTCTATATTCAACCGAGTAGATTACCTTAATTTTTTTAATATAATGATTTAATATGATTTTTTCTAAAGTATTTTAGATTAGATGGAAATACCCCGCATGCTAATCGAGAAGAATATATCAAAAATTTTAATTCTCCAGGAAGTACAAAATTTGTATTTTTAATTTCGACAAGGGCTGGAGGTCTTGGCATTAATTTAGCATCTGCTGACACCGTCATCATTTATGATTCGGATTGGAACCCACAAGTAGATCTCCAAGCAATGGTAATTAAAAACTTTATTAGCAGACATTTTTTCTGATATTTTAAATATTTTCAGGATCGTTGTCACAGAATTGGTCAAAAGAAACAAGTCAGAGTATTCCGTTTTGTAACTGCTTCAACTATTGAAGAAAAAATAATCGAAAAAGCTGAGATCAAACGACGTTTAGATAGAATGATTATTCAAAGGGGTGAGTTTAAAATAATTTAGATAGATAAATTTATTCCTAATTTTTTTTTCTTCGCAGGTCGGCTAGTGGAAAGAACTACAGCTTTAAATGAAAAAGATACTTTCAACATGATTCGCTTTGGAGCTGAAAAGATTTTGACCTCAAAAGATTATGATGATCAGCTTGAAGATATCGATACAATTATAAAGCAAAGCAAAGAGAGAGCCAAAGAACTTGAAGATCGAATTTCAAAGCCAGCTTTAGAATTTCCATCAACAGAAGACGAAGAAGCTTTAAAAAATATTGATCCTACGAAAATTTTACCAAGTTCAATTCCAAGAATTTCTGTGTATAGTTTTGAAGGAAAGGATTACAGGTATTACGTTTTGAAGGAAAGGATTACGTTCGTATTATAAATAACTCAAATAGTTACAACTATGATTGAAAAGAAAATTTTAAAAGTGAACTGTACTAATATCTTATCTATCAGTAGGTAGTATATGTAATTATGTAGTACAGTATAAGTACCTACCTACTTTAATTGTTGGTCTTAATAATTTGTATTTTGATATTTTATAGGGCCTTACAAGAAACTCGAAAGCGCAAGAGTGAACAAATTGATTTAAAATCTATTTTGCATCTTTCAAGATCAGATCGTCGATCTAATGGAGATAATAGTGAAACTGGAAATTATGCAACAATTGCAGGAATAAAAAAACCCAAATTAGGATCACCAAACAAAAACAAATCATTGCCAAACACAGGGACTCAAAATAGTGTAAATTAAAATACAGATCCAAGGAGGTTAGAAAAAACTAAAATAATATGTGTTCATGTTTCATAATAGTTCATAATTTATTAATATAAAACACAAAATAGGACAGGATTACTTATTGTTGTCTTTATAATAATTTTATCTAATAGTTTTACACTGCCCTGAAACAAAAAAATGTTTGTTTTACATAATATTTACATATTCCTAAAAAAAATTTCATTTCTCACAAGGATCATAATATTGTGATTAAGTATATGATTGTGACAAATTCACATTGAATTTCTATGATATTTAAGTCTGAGTATTTTTATTCATTTATATCTTGTCTTCTATTTAATTGTATTTATAATGTGATACATATTTAAGTTTATGTTTGTTTCATTACTTTCATTGTGCTTTGATTAGTTTTAAGAAATTAATAAACATTGTTTTAATTTTAGTTATTGTTATTACTTGCACTTATTTTGCACAACTTTTATGCACCAATCGAACATAAGTAAAGTACTTTATAAATAAGTTTATAATGTTAGTATTAAACCTAAGGTTTTATTATTTAAATAATTAAAATATTTATTTTTGTTTCAAAAATGCTCGTTTTGGTTTTTATTCTTTGTTCATAAACGTTTGTTCAAGTTTTTTAAACCCCGAATACAAGGTAGCGCACAGATCATTTCAAAAAACCTTCAAGCTCTTTTGCTCGGTTCTCAAAGTCTGTTTTCTGTTTTCTTCGTATTTGTATTTGTAGTTTTTAGCACAAACTCAATAATAATGACCTTTGACCTTTCTTTAATGGTAAGGTAAATGTAAATTTATTAAAAATATAAAATGTCTCAAGCTGAAAAAGAAAATTCTAATAATTCCTCTATTCTAATTTTATTAAATTATTCAAATATTTAAAGTTGTAGATACTTTACTTATGTCAAGAAATTTCAGGTTTATTTTAGGCTTATAGTTTAGAATTAGTGGTAGAGAAGTTAAGTAAATAATGTGTATACCTATGTAGATAGAAAAAGTCACTGATATAATAAGTAGGGTACTGATAAAAGATACTGATAGATACTACAAAAAAGTAGACATATTTAGAGATAGTATTCTATTCTTTCAATTCTCAAATTGATTACCTATTATCTTTTTGACTTTTTTATTACTTTTTTCCAAGATCCTAATAATATTTCTTTATGTTCTTTTCCATTACCTCAATATGTGACCACCATATCTTGAACCGCAATTTGCACTTTAACATCCCCACAAAAAACCCCCAAATGATTTCAGAATCAGATCATCAGATGTGACAAATCTACTTAAATCGAAAGTCCTTTTCCTCGAAATTGCTTTTGATCATCTCAAATGTAATAATAAATTCAACTTGCTCTCAACATAGGCACTAATGCTAAAGTACCCTACTATACATTGGATTTTGATGTTCGCATCGCATCAGTTTCAGTACCATTATTAACATCACATACGATACAGATATTAACATGGCAAACATGGCAAACATATTTAACATGGCAAAGGCTTGTACAAAGTGAATGACAATTTTTTAGGCTTTTATTACAAAAAATATAGAAAAACGAAAAAAATCATAAAAGAATCAATAAAATATATATGTTATAGTCATCATAATGGTACAAAGTACTAGAACATTGTTCTCATTTCATAAAAAGCTTAAAGTACTTTGTACAATTTCTATAATTATGGTTTTCCTGTTACAAAAAAGCACATTTTTATCTTGATTTTTAATCAACTGAACTGACTTTTTCAAATTATGACCAAGACATGCTTATTATACTCGTACTTACTTATATATTTTATTATTAAAAGAACACGATTTTTAACTTTAACTTGCCTGACATGATATGATTATTATTCGGGAAATGGAATAAAATGAAAGATAATACTTCAAGATAATACTTCAAAATAAGTTCGCATACTTCTAATATAATGTACCGAAGCTTTTTACTTGTAGATTTACAATTTACCATATTTCAAGTATCTATCAAAGTACACATCTTACTGCATTACATTAACATTACATTTGGATTTTTCAACTTAAAAGTAGATTGCATGACAAAGTCAACCTTAAAAGATTTCTAAAAAATACTCATATCACACAATGAGATTCGAATTTTTCAACTAATCATCCTAAGACTGATAAATTCCTCATTTTATAACGTATTCTTTTAGAAATTTATTGATTTAACCTTTACATCCACCCCTTTACTTTATGATCCTTTAAAATGCTTAAAAATGAGCCAAAGTGCCCAAAAATTTTGTAGGTTTCTAAATCCATAGGAAGTACATTTACCTCTAAATATCTAATCAAATGAGTTTTGGAAATATCAAAATTAAAGATTTTTTTGTGCTTTATAGATATCTTTAAACTATTTCAACAGTTTAGATTAGATTAGCTAAATGTCTGCAGATTGGTGATTGGATATTTTGTAGTTTTAGATGTTAAACTTGGATTTTTTTGTAAAATATCCTTAAACTTGATTGACTATATGCTCAATTAAAGATTTTTTTTTCAAAATGTGAGACTTTTAGAATGGTTTAAACGACCTTTATTGCATTTTAAAGGATAGAAAATAGTAATAAAATCCTTTTTCCATTATCTATTCATCAACTTCAACGCCCTTTTTTGATATGAATCCAAGTTCGAATCGATCGATGATTAAAAAGTGACAAAGTAACAATTTAAGGGGGATAGGAAACGTGTTTTTAATCTAGATTATCCAGAGTAGGTACCTTATATAGGGGTTCTTTTACTTGTAGGGTAGGTACTATTCTATACTAACTATAAGTACTACTATAGACAATTATTGAAATAAAGAATTAATTAAACTTTGCTTTTTTTGTTGGTTTTTTCCCAAGCTCAAGCTCTAGTAAAGCAATATATTTTTGTAGGTTTTAATTACTTACAAGTAGGAGGTTTTAATTGCTATATTGTCTACCCAATAACCATTATATCAGAGCTTTAGGTTCGAATTGTAGGAGACAAATGTAGCCATTATTATTACAACTAGTTAGGAATCTTAATTTTTTTCTCATTTATCCTGTGATACTGTACAGGTACATATATACTGGTTAAAAAAGACATTTCTATTCAAATCAGATACAATAGAAAAGGGGATAAATATTCCTCAACTTGTTTTTTTTTATTATTACTTAAAATTAATGACTTTTTATAGAATGATCTTTGAATTTTTGAGTGAATGACAGATTTACATTTTGAATTCACTTAAGATTCCTTATCCTATTGGTATATTAATTGGCTATTGATTGAATATATTCAGCAGGTTTTCAAAGGTAGAAAACAACTTGTCCAATATCTGTCAATCAACTTGTCCATACAGAGAGTCCATATTAGAGGATATCGATAACTTTTATTATGTAAAAAAAAAAGTTGAACTAATTTACATGTCTACTAGGGAATTGTACAAAAATGTTTGCTTAAACATCAAAGGTCAGTCAATCGATAAATGTGAAACAATTTTGAGTACATTTTGAGATGTTGTTAGATAGCTTAGATTTGAGATTGAAAAAGTTTAAGTAGTAGCTGACCCTGTCAGGAAAAATTTAAGAAATAAAAAGTCCATTAAGCATAAATTTTTCCTGAATACTAAATGATCTACTAACTTCTACTAGTTAATAGTAAGCAAATTAAGATCAAAAAATTCTATCACGCTTAGCTGTGTTTAAATATGCTTTAAAGGAATTTTAGACCAAAATTTGCTCACATTTAGCTATTGGTCGATTTGTATTTTAAAGGCTGATAAGAAAACCCTCCTAAAAAAGTAGGAATGTCTCCTAAAAATTTTTACCTAAAAAATTTCGCCACAAACCTAACCTAACCTAACTTATTGCAATCATAGCACCTTGATGAGGTTCCAGGAAGCGTGCGGGTCATTCGGGGGTATTTAGATCCGCATCTAACGGCCAAAGGAAAAGATTTGTGAAAGTTTTTAGGTAAAAATTTTTAGGAGACATTCCCTACTTTTTTAGGATAACTATCCTCCATATAGTAGGATAGGATACTTAGGATAGGATTTTTAGGATACTTTCATATTCCCCTATTTTAAATAATTTTTTTGAAAATGTGAGATACTATAAAAGGGACTTATTATAATGACCTGTGTGACCTCTGATTGTAAGATCAGACTTCTAGAAAATACATAATATAATTAGGTTACTTATAAATATTACAAAATTGCCAAAATTTTTGCTTTTTCGAGGTTTTGAAGCTTTGCAATTCGGACTTTTTGATGGTCATTTTATCAATCTCTATGTATTAGTAATGGAGTAAATATTAAAACTTTAAAAACTCCTATAGCCCTACCCTAAAATTCTAAACTGGATTTCTCACATAACATTTTCACAAGATAACTAAATTATCATTCTTTTTAACATTATAACAATATAGGTACCTTATACTTATCTAATACTACTGATATGTAGTCCAGCAGCCAGCAAACCTCACAGAGAGACATCGTAATTACCAAATCTTATCATATCATGGTAGTTTTTTTCTTTTAGGCAGATCTGAATACTAAAATGCCAACTATTGCATTGGTAGATTCATACATAGGTATATGCAATAGATTACATTTTATATGACAAGTTATGATATGATTTAATACCTTGATTATTATTACTACAGCCAGATACAATAACAGATTGAAAGACCACATACAAGAGCAAGTCAATTAAAGAGGATTTTTTTTTCATATCTCCAGGCAATTTCACAGTAATTGCTCTTGGTCATATTATATCCTTATAAATATTTTGAGATACTTGAGTACAAAACTTATGATACTTTTTTTCTTATCCTTATCCTTATTATTCTAATTAAATTTATTTATTGTGAGACCCTTTAAGCTCCTTTTTTGGCATAGTCGGCCAAAATTGAACCAATTAAGACAGGTTATAATCCCGACACAAGGTTCTTTATGCTTTAATTAAATTTATCATGGTGCTCATATACCTATCAGTACAGATAGTTTAGATTCAAAGCATAAATAAGGGCAATTAAACTTTTTAGAATTTATAAATTTATAAATTAAGTACTTATCTTTAGTTTTTGAGATATTTAGTAGGGCCCTTAACTTCTTAACTGTATAGTATACTGCAGTATACCGGTATACCGTGGTAGTAGGCGGGTACTTTTCCTTTAGAAAAGGCCCTTGGGGTAAAAATAAATGTTTGGATTTTTCGAGCACCTAAAGGGTCTTTTTCGAAGGTCACTTTGCCACTCCTACAATCCCGTTTTTTCGGCCATTGCCATCATATATTTACAGATACCTATATTTAAAAATTCCTCATACTTTTTGAGTTTTTAGTAATAATTTCAAACCTAAAATTCTGAATTATCTAGATTTTTTTTTAAATTTGGATGATTTCAATCCTATCTAATCTAGAGGTACTGTAGGCTATTATCCAATTATATTCATTTTTCAATTAGAAATAAGGAAGGAAATGTCCGATAATTCGCTCTGCCTCGATTCAAGTGTAAAAAATTCTTGGAAATATGTAAGTAATTTTGTGAAATTATTTCAATTTACCTACAGGTTTGTTGGTGTCCGTTGTTCTCTTTTATTTGGGTGTAATTTGATGTCCATTTGACAATACCTAATACTTGGAAATGATTGAACATCAAGAGCAAATAAAAGAACTTGGGAATATCTATCAGTAGCAGTTTTCAGGGTATCTGTACAAATTTGTCATTAAATGTAGAAATAACCATGAAATTCTATGAACTTGATACTCGACACTTGTCTGCCTGGCTGACTGTACTTATGTCTTCTGTAGAAATAAATATAATGGATTACACTTGAAATTGTTAAATCAAAGATTCATCAATTCATCATTCTCGCCATGAGATGAGTCCATTGTTCTTTAAACAATTTGATACTAGGTACTTACTAGATATGTTTACATAAAGGAAATTTTTTGATTATTTCGCTGGACTCAAAGTACCTATACTAGCGTAACAATAAGTAGTATCTTATAGGTACCTATAATTGTTAATCGACAGTTAAATTTCCAAAAGACTACCTTTATAACGTATTTAAAGCCCTAATCACCAATTTACACTTAATAAGCTTAAATACGCTTTACTTACGATTAGCTTAGGTAGCTTTACATTAGATACTTAGGTAGCATTAGTTCTAGTTCGAAAGGGTCATAGAATTTCCTGTCTTATCATCTCATTTTTTTTTACTAATTCAATATTATGCCAATATTAATAGAAAATTTTAAATATTTTTGATCGAAAATTGTCTCAATTTTACAGCATTTTGGATAAATACTGGCATAATATGGATATTAGTATTCTAAAGATGTTTAAAGATGTGTTCATTCTTTGAAGGATAAGGTACCTTACAGAGAAATCGAGTTGAAATTGAAAAGTCACTGACTTTGATCAATATAGCCTTAAAACTTGCTGTTACATTTTTGTCTAGTATTACATAAAAGGCTTACAATGACTGTATCTTGAAAATTTGAGGGCTTTCAGAAAAGATTTTTAATAGATCAAGTAAATGAAAAATACTCAATTGAAAGTAATCAAAAGATTTCATTAGTAGGTAAGATACTATAGCTAGCTATGTTATGTATGTACTTATAAAGGCTAAAAATATTTTACAAGTATTTTATTATTTCAATTCAACTCAAAGACTCAAGTCTATGTCAAAATGCACGAATTCTATTCTACCAAATAACCCCATGCTAAGCTTCAAATCTATTATCTTATCCCACGCAAATCCATTTCTTAATTTTTATCTCAAAAAAAACATTTTTTTCTCTCTTGTTTCACGATCTCAAAAAATCTAAATTAGATTATTTACATACTTTTACTACATGCTATATATTTCTTAAATTAGGAAAAAGTTTTTGTGAGATAGACAGACTCCTACTCAAATTTAAAATGTACATATATTCTGTAGTACTTTTTTTAAATGGGAGAATTTACATAATTTGATGTACAATACACGGAGATTTCTGAGAAATGATTTGGTCTTGGTACATAACATACATAGATACATATAAGGTTAATTACAATTATTTTAGAGAATTACGAGATCCAGTAGACAATTAATTTCGCTTGTGAAACAATACCCTTAATAATTTGATTATTTAGATTGTATCTACTCGTATAAGATAGGCTTTTATAATATACCTACTTTAGTTTACAAATCATCAATTCAATGAGCTTTATTTACTCGTATCTGATTAGAGGATTTTCGAGATAAAATCGAGGATTTTGCAAAACCCAGCAGTATGTAATTGTTATGTAATAATTGGTAATTATTGGCATTGTTTTTGATTGATTATGAATGAGCATTGTACTAAACCTCGAACAATATATCACATAATTTGGCTCGATAAAGCTCATCTCGTTCTGAAATCTAATCTTGTAAAAATTCTATTTTTTATTTTGAGTTTTGAATTCCATTTAAGATTACAGTTATTCAAATTTTGTCTAAAAATACTCAAAGATCCCTTTATTACGGCATTGCTTTGCTGAATCTGATATCTGTGAAATAAACCAGTTCTTTTTTATCAAAAATTTGAAGTTTTAAGGGATGAAAAGTCAGAAAAAGTAATAAAATAGTTTGATGGTGATCATTATTGTATTAATTGCGGTTCAATTGAGGATTATATAGCTAATTATTACAGCCAAAAAAAAGTCCTTTGTACCTGTGCTGTGTGGGAAAGTTGGTTTGCTCTTTTGGTGGTTTATGATTATTACCTGAGACCTTAGAGGTTGTAAAAATTTCAACTAAACAAGTCCCAATTTTCGAAATGCACCTTCAAAATATTTATGATTTCGATTTCGTGTCGTGGGTGAAAACAGCGAACAAAAAAGGACCCTTAAGTACACCATTAGTTATGCTGAAACTGAAAACAAACTTTTATCGATTTCTAAACTACAAATAGCTTCTACTGTATAAGACTAGGTACCTACTATATATCATTAGTATACTCGTATTACTAGCATAAGTATAATAGGTATAATTGGTATCAATAGATATCCAAAATTTGCCTGAATTCAAGAATAGGTCTTATTCTTGTTCTTAATTCACACCTTCTATACCAATCTAAAAAAACAGGTTTTTACCTCAAACATTTTAAAATTAAATAATGTCATCAATTGCATTTCAAATTTATAAAAGCTAAATTGTTTGTTTTAAATTCTACTCATATACAGCTACGAGTACTACTACATCGTATTCACCTGTACTTTAATTTATAGGATCTTTTTGAACAATGCCTAATCCCATGGATGGTGCCATAAAATCATTGCACCTTTATGACATTATGACTATGACTTGAGATAGTTGAGAAAAATACAAGTTTACACCACAATTTACTATGTATGCACAAACAGGCACAATAAAAGGGTAATAATGAATATTGGTAAACTAGCCTTATTTTTTCCCACGAAAATCCAAAATCAAATAATCCAAGACCTACATTCATTTCAATTTCAAGTTCTGATTCAAAACTCAAAACTAGAAATTTCGAGTTTTTGATCAGGAATTCAATTTTTTCTAGATACTTTAAATACTATCTTACTATCTAGTATAGTATAGGGAAATCTCTCTGATTTGGATTTGTACCTATATATCATAAATGTATAGTACCTACAGTGTATACTAGAGTATTAGTACCCTAGTATTTTGTAGACTAGATTTGAAAAATAGTAAATAACATTCAATGCTGACAGCCAGCCTAGTGAAGGAAACAGACTAATTTTTCTATTACCAAGTTATTACAAGCAAGGGCTGTTTCTGGTTCAAAAAAGATAGCTCTTGTTCCCTGTCAGTATGAAATAGAAAATTGAGATAGGGGGGAGATTTACATGTATTTAGTTCATAAACATGGATTATTTTATAAAATCATCTCTCCTATCCATAAAGCTCAATTTTAAGCATAGACTACTTATTTATTCAAATCTTTAAAAATTTCTTTGAATTATTTACCTACGAATGCAGATATCCGTAATTTACTTATTCTTGAAAAATATAAAAAACTTGGATGACAACAAGCTAAAACTACGTGTTTAAATTGTTCTATTTCAAATATAGTTAAAGGTGTTGTCGATTCTACTCGTATTCTAAACTCTTTAAAATGCTCTCTACGCAGTTATTTTTCAAGGAATTGACTGATTCTCAGTTAGAGATAGAGATCTAATTCAAAAAATGGAATAAATAAGAAATTTTATGAATTTAGGTATAGGAAGTTTATATATGAATAAGTTTAAAAATCTCGAGATTTTATCATTTAAAATGCGTTTTAGAACACTTTTTTTGCTATATCGAAATTAAGAGAATTTGAAAACCAAATTTCTTAATAAATGGTCCAAAGGGCTTAAAAATTCTTCAAAGATCGAGCTGTCTTTTAATTTTGTCCAAAAAACGCGAGCTAATTTGGTAATTTCGCCTAGTATGAATATATGAACCCCAAGCCATGATATATATGATTTGAATTAATAGCTGAGGGCTCGAATTTTGATGGCAATCGATGATTATTTATAGTCATAGTACAAACTTTCAAAGCCTTATTTTTATTATTAGACAAACTCAATTTTACAATTTTACACAAGAGTTGTAATAGTAGGTACCAGGACAGGATAATAGAAAATTGATACAATTTGTAGTACTAGTACCAGTACAATGGTTACCCTTTAAAATAATATTTATTTACAAATATTTCCTTAAAACACTTATTAATATTCTGACATTGACTTTGAAATTTTGACTTGGCTCATCTAATTGGCTATTTAAATAAATAATCAGAAAAATTCAATGGCTCACCTAACGTTCTGAATATTTACAGCTTTTTACCTATCTAATACCTACAATACTTACAATCATCGATTATTCTAGAAATTTTTTCAAAACTTTTAGTTTGGAGTTTGAAAATAGTTGAAAATAATGGCATGTCATTTTTCCATGTCGTTAAAATTGAAAGCTCGCACTTTCCACACTATTTACCTTGTACAATGGATTTCTCAATAAATGTTTATAGCACCTATACAATAGACAAATAGACACACACAAGTACTAGTATAGGCTTTATCGATTTATTTCAAATTCTCGATTCGACTATGTCATATGTCACACCCGAATTTTGAACATTTGTTTGGCTTGAGCATTAGCTCAAAAAAACATCGAGAAAAAAAGATTTTTCGATGATTCAGCTCAAATATTAGGTACCTATCTGTGTGAGTGTGAGTTTGGGTTGTAAATGTAAAGAATGAGAAATGAGCTTTTGAAGCAAAAATCTTTTTATTATTTGGAAATTCTTAAAACATTTCTTAACATATTGTGAATCCAATAGGAGTGAATCCACCACCCTTTTTTGACATTCCAGATTCCAGAAAAGTATCAGTATCAGTAACAGTACCTTCAATAGGAGTTTTTCTACCGACTTGTCAGAAAATAGAGATAATGTACATTTGAAAATTTTAGGATATTTTAGATATTTTTGAGCTGACTCGAAATTCTTAATGGAACCCTTTACAAGAATATCTGTGTAGTAGATTACTTATACAAGGAGGTATTTGTTACTTTATGTATGCAGAATGCAGATACATAGGTATAATATATGTATCTACTAATATATGAAAAGCTTTATTCAATTCATCGGGTTCTTTTTGTGTCATCACTTACTCATCATCATGAACATACCGAAAATACAAAATGTTCAACTGTCACATATGAAAATACTAAAAGATTATATTTTAAAGAAATTGCAAAAAAAAGATGGCTAATCATCACCTAACATACCTATCTGATTATAATAAAAAATTTTGAAAAAAAATCCAAATTGTAATCTTTATGACATTTTAGTTGATATATTTTAATTCTTTCTCTTGTCATAAATCCCAAATACTGATAATCGTAATTTACTATTCTTACTAATTCTAATCTTATAACTATAAGGAAAGTGGATATAAGGGCTCTAGGACAAAATCCTACCTAAACCAAAATCCAAAATTTTGTCAAAATTCTCAACTTATGAGATTTTTAATATGCAATTTTTGA
>JAQIXA010003743.1:0-13143 GCA_034699045.1 Nanhermannia cf. coronata Gr-Ori-00579
GTATCGACCGATTTTGTAAATATTGTTTTGCGTCTTTGAAAAAGTTTAAGGCGAAGGATTTTCCAGACTTACAAACTTACATAGAATTTGCATTAAAATTAAAATTACTAATCTTAAGTACTACTATGCAACTATTTATACTCCTATATATCCCAGTCCCAGTTCTTGATAACATCCAGAATGTCACAAACCAAAATATCTCAAAAAATTTATTCTCCTTAGGTCATTTTTACGAAAATTTTGGCTTACAAAATAAACAAATTTAGCACTTGAATAACAGTGCCAAAATATTTTAAAATTTTGAGCTAATCATCTATTGTTAAAGACATACAGTATATTAGGATTAAAAAAATTTACACCTATTTTGGAAAATTTTGGTTTTAAACCATTCTAGTTAAAGAACTTATGTACTGATTCTGTATATTATATGTGTCTGAGACTGGTTTAAACAAATCTGAATAAAGGATAAAGGTTAAAAGCCTTATAAATAGGAAATAAACCAAATCATGCAAAATCTTACTCAAGATTTGAGTTTAGAATTTTGCGATGGTCATGGGCAAGGGGAAATTAGCTTGCTTTTGAATTTGAAATACCTATAATAGAGTACCTTAGTACTTTGTATTATAATAATCTTAATTTTCAATTTGAAATCCTAGCTTTCGCATTACAAATACTAGTTTTCAGAATAGAAACTTGAGATAAAAATACCACAATAATAAAGCTTTTTATGATTTATTTGAGCTTTCTCATTTGAGAACAAGACTTTTTAAATCCAGGTTTTGGTATAAAAGCAAATTTATTTTCTATTTTAGATTCCTTTCAAAATTCAGAAGTTCAAGAATCAAAGTCAAATTCAAAGTCAATAAACTAACTTGATCAATTTATTTAAATTTAAATTTTTTAAAACTTATTATTGTATAAGGATGTCAGTTGAAGTTAAAGATGGTGTATTAAAAGTTGGATTTCTTGTCGAACCCTCAAAATATGTGCATAAGAAATACGCTGAAATTAAAATAATCGTGGAGAGAAAAGCAAAAAAAGATACAAAGATTGAGTTCATTCATTGTGTTGATCCGAGAAAAGGTACCATATCTTATACTTTCAGAGTTATAATTCAATTCTGAAAAACCAAATATTGATATCTACATGAAAAATAGAGGTTCAAATTTGACTAATTTGAATATTTAAAAAAAAAATTGTAGGTCATGGTATGCCGCCTTATGTGAGACAGCAACAAGAATTCATTTTCGACACAGAATCCTCTGGGTCTGAAAGTTCAGATTTTTCTGATGAATCTGATAATGAACAAGAACCTGAGCAGAAGCCTTTGAAACCTCAATCTCCTAAAAAAGAACTACTTTAAATACCTATTATCTAATACACATTAAATAATAAATAAATTGCATTTATATCGAAAGATTTTGACTTGAATCGAATGTTAAAATTATCTTGTTTTTATAAAATAATTTGATTTCGTAGACTTGTAACTTATAATATCTGTACTTTGATAAGAGCTTTGAAATTTTTATCTGTATATAATTACTCAATTTATTTGAGCTGAAATAAATAAATGATTTAATTATATTATCTAAAACCTCTTGAAATACAGTCAATCATGTGCATTTTAATTTAAATAGACAAGTTTGTCCTGATCATAGGCTAGAATCCTATAAGGTATAGTTCCAAGAGTTCAAAATGGATTTGAGAAATATTTTGAGCATTTTTCTTATAATTTCAATTGGATTTGTGAACTTTTCCGAATCTGTATATCATAACCCGATTGTTGACTTTACTTCCCCTGATCCATTTTTACATTTTCAAGATGGTTTCTATTATTGGCCGATTGCTCAAAATAATGGAATCACCTTGTATAAGAGCAGATATCTGACTGATTTCCGGAATGCAGAGAAAAGGGAAATTTACAAAGCTCCAAGTATATATTAATTTTATGACTTTAAATAGATACCTATAATTATTGTTTTTTAGTTTTCGAATTTTCGAAATTTTGAATTCTATAAAATATAAAAATTACATAGGTACATAAAACTTTTATCAAAAGTCAAAATCCATAAGAAACTATTGTTGAGAATTCGTCGATGAAATTTCCTGATTACTTATAAATATAAAATACAGAAGAATTATCTAGTAGGATTTTCCAATTTTAATTTTGAGTTTTTTTTAAATTCTGGCAGGTAAGTCGATAGGTACTAGGTAGTACTTAATTTTATTATAGCCCTATAATCCCTTAAGTTAATAAATACCTAAGTTTTGAATTTTGTAAAAAAAATTGTTTTTTAGATGGACTAATGAACCTTTGGGCTCCGGAAATACATTTAATTCGGAATGATTATTACATTTATTTTGCTCTTGATGTAATTTACTTTTATATACCTACTTATAATTAGCCATAATTATTGAATCTTGTCTGAAATAACAGGATGGAGATAATGCAAATCACAGAATGTTCGTTATTAAAGCCTTAGATAATACTAATCCAATGGGTGATTGGTCTGGTGAAAAAAGGTAATATATAATTTGAATATTTCATTTAGATCTATTAGATACGAGTATTGTCAAATTTTACGAAAAATTCTCAGGATGGTTGTTCCAGGTGACGACTTTTGGGCAATTGATGCTACACCTCTTTTATATGGAAATGGTCGGCTCTATTTAATCTGGTCTGGCTGGCCAAATATCGATTCTGGATTTCCTCAGGTTTTTAATATCTTTTGCATACATAGTGTAGAATCACAGTCGTAATTGCAAACGAACATTTATTTTTATTTTGAAATCTAGAATCTTTATATTGCCCCTATGTCAGATCCAATGACAATCTCTGGACCAAGGTAAATAATAATAATAATCTATTTATGTTATGAAATTAAAATAACTGGGATTTTTTTAGAGTTTTAATTCGAACACCTCATAACCAATGGGATCAAATTGGTATCTCAAATCAAACTCAAATATTTGAAAATAATGTAAAATACCATAATGAAAAATTACTATGTAATTTAGATGCACCGATCAATGAGGGACCTCAAGTAATTCAACATATGGGCAGAACATTCGTGGTTTTCTCTGGATCTGGATCCTGGTACAATAATATATTACGAAGTCTTGAATATAATCGTATAATATGTAGTAAGATCTTGAAAAATTCTGAATTTTTTCAAATATCAGGGGCCCTGATTACTGTTTGGGTATAATGGGAATTGACGATTTGAAAGATCCATTGGTTGCTTCTAACTGGTGGGATGATGTTGATAGACCAGTAATTATTTCAATATTTTGGAAAAAACGGTCTTTAAATGACTTCAATTTAAATGAAAAATTTAGGTATTTTGGAGAAATGATGCCGAGTCTGTTTTTGGAACTGGCCATGCTTCATTTACAAATAGTCCTGGTACTAATATATTTTTAAAGATGATTTAAATTACCTAAAATGCCATATAATTTATTTAAAACCATAATTTCCTAAAAATTTTAGATGGAACTGAATCATACATAGTTTATCATGCAATGCAGCATCCAGGTAACTTACTGCACAATGTATTAAAATATTTAGAAGTAATATTGTAGTTAAGAGATATATGAAACACATACAAAGTTCTCATTTAAAAGAGTATCTTCAGATTATAATAGGATATTGGCTTTTATATATAATAGATTGAATATGCAAAGGCCTGAAAGAAGAATATATCCTTTAAAAATTAAAAATTTAGAGAATATTCTAAAATAAACAGTATATCGTAATTTTATTTTTTTAGGAGGTGGTTGGGAAAATCGAACAGCAAGGTTCTAGATTCTAAAAATTTCTTTAAAATTCTTCCTATTAAAATCTACCTATGTATCTAACAGAGCTGAAAGATTTTACTGGAACCCAGATCATAGTCCAGCTTTTCCCAGGTATAACAGTACCCTACAGTATTCTAAAACTCAAAAAAAATATAAATTTTTTTTTTTGAATATTTTAGACCAAGATCATTAGCGGTAGCACACCCAGATCCTTCAGGACAAATTCTTTTACCAAATTAATAATCTTAAACTTATTTTACACAAATTCACAAATTTGAACTGATAATAAAATTCCAAAATTTCAAAGAGTTGAAAATTCAAACACTCAATGGTCTGTTATATTATTATTCATTATAATTATGATACAATTGTCAAAAATTTAATTTTGTATAATTTATTGTTAGATAGATAGCATGTACATCTTGAATACTGGTATCCCATCTACATTATGAATTATACCGTTTAACAGTAATTTATTGCTTCGAATTTGATATTTAGTAAATTTTTTGGTATTTTAAAAAGTAGATATGTTAAATGTGATTGTGATGCTATTTTTCAAGTCCAATCAAGTAGTTGGCCACAACAAGTAATCCTTTCCAGGTTTCTCTTCCAGTTGGGATTATTTGATCTAAAATTTAAAAATATACATTTATTAGAGATTGTATGTATGTCCCAAATATATAAATTTTTACCTGGTGGTAAGACAAATCCATGTTGTCCTTTATCTCTCAACTCTATGGTATAAACGTATTTAAAACCTCCTTCACCTTTGGCCCAATCTCTACTTGATCCACTAGATTCATCTAAATAATATAAATAGAAACAGTTGAAATATAAAAAAAATTTCATAATGTACCAAAAATTTAATTTTAAAGGAATTACAGAGAATATTAGCAGCTGAACCGACCTGTATATGTACATGTACAAGTATACGCAGGTTAATTTTATGGTTAAAAATGAATTTTTTCCTAATTTGAATCTGACCCGATATTCAGTCCCGTATTCTGAAAAAACGGCTTCGGCGAATCCCAAACCAAGTGTTTCAAGTTCTGGATAGTCACTAGTTAAGTTTTTAGTATAACCATATGGAGTCATAAATAGCTGTAAAAAGTAAGTAGGGTATTCAAAGTCATCTCTAAAAATCCAGAGTTTGGTAGGTATTCAGATTTAGAGGATACCTGTGAATAACTGTGGGTAGTTATAAATGCTGTCCAATCAACATTTTGAGCCGATTCGATAAAGTTCTTTACTGCCAATGTCTCAGGTTCCGAATATGCAGCTGGTCCTAAAAAGGTACATTGAAATTAATTTTATGTACAAGTATACACGCAATTTAATTTTATGGTACAAAAATGCATTTTTTCTAATTTGAATCTGACCTCGATAAGTTTCACTGCAATAAACAGGGCTTGATCCAGGACCTGTAATTTCAACATAATTTTGTTTTATTTGTTTTTAATTAACTTGCAATTATTGTTTGTTCTGCTTATCAAGAGCTTTAAAATTACATACTTATATGCTGTAATATACAGTATATTACAATATTGCCTCAAAATATTGCCTCAATAAAGGCAATATTTTTGTGAATTGGAATCATTATTTTCAAAAGGGTGGCTAAATAAATGTCCCATAGCATCCGTTCCCGTTCCGAATAAAAATAAGAGCTTAAGGTACTCGAGCTCTTTTCAATTCTCTATAATTTTGACACTTTTTCACTGATCCAAATTTTATAATCCATCATTCGAGGTCTTTATAGACGTTTTATTGGATGTATAATATATTGTATGTAATATAAATAGAAAAATACTAACACAGAAAGATCAGAAGAATTTGTGAGTGATTTATTGCTACTATAAGATTTGTTCTGATTTGTTGTCTCAGTTTCCCCATAGGACATTATGAGCAACATAGTGCTTTAGGCTTTTATAATATAATAGAGCCTTTCTTTTCTATCTATTTCTTTCAGCTCTGAAAACTTCGATTTATTCCTCAATTTTACATACATTTACATAATAAATTGAGGTTAAAATCAGGATTCCCAGTTCAGATCTGAATTAAATGGATAAAACTATTGTTTATTCAGAAATAATTTTCATTGGTCTTAATACTTTGCCTCTGCCTTATATTTTTGCAATTAAAATTTAGAATTTTAAGTACATACCTCCAAAATGAAATCCAAAATTCCTATTTGCATCAACGCCTATTTTATCAGTATGAAAAAAATCAAGTCAAGTACCAGTAAAATGTAAAATGTAAAATGTAAGTAAATTGCTTTGTAATATACCAACACATTGACCACTAGGACTAAAAAAATTTAAAAACAAAATAAGAAATAAATAAATTCTCTTCCCATTCCTCTTACTCGTGAGGTTGTCTCGTTCGTCTATAAAGTATGACATTAATCTTGAAAATGTTACAAAAAGTATATCATTATCATTATTCTTTTTATTCATACCGCCACATTCTGTCAGTTACATGCGAATATTCGTATCCGTCTATATAAGATTCAGTTTTGGTCAAGTTTTATTAATTTTTTGTTAAATTTTTTTTTAATGTTGTTAAGTATGTAGGTAGGTATATTTAGGAAATTACCTGGATTAACAATTGGTAAAAAGTAGAAATCAAGGTTATCTAGAAGTTCTGTGTACTCTGCATTATTAGTCAGTAGTTCATTGATAGCATAGGTGACAGTAGCTGGAGACACCCATTCTCTGGCATGAATTCCTGGATAATTATTAGATACTCATAATATGTTTAATGTAGGCAATCAGAATCGTTTTTAAATACCGCCGTCAATCCAGAAAGCTTTTTTAGTAATATTTGGAGTTGGTTTAGAAATGACCATAACTCGAAGATCTCGACCTTGAAACGATTTCCCGATTGAATATATTGTTACCTAAATTGAAATCGTTTAGAATTTTGGCAAGTTCACAATTAACTATAAATCTCTTATACCCATTGTGGATATAAAACGCCCATTACGATCATCCAGTCATAAATCTAAAAATAAAAAAAATATTCATTAATTATTGGGCATATTTTTCTTAAATTATGTTATAATTCCGACAGCTTTACAGCTTAAATTATGTTAAATTATGTAATCTTATCAATAAAAATCAAATTTTTTAAATCAATCTCAATCTTACTGTATCCATTCTTTGATAACTTTCCCAATTCATTCTGCCATTAAAATTTTTCAAATTCGCACTCCTTTCTTCTGAAATTTTTCTTTAAAAAAGTTCAAATAAAATACATGTATGTCTGATATTGTAATTCATAAATAATCGTTTAATCGTTAATCTTAATCATATATTGTACCTTAGCCCCAATTTTTAATAGGATACAAACAAGTAATATAAGAAAGGTAATTTTTAGTTCTTACTGCTTACTTTTCAAGATCCTCAATAAATATTGTGTACTGAATATTATTTTCTTTTAAAACTTGATCGACTAATACTAATTGTTCAGAAGATACCTAAAATGCCATAAATAGGTATTTTTAAATAATAGTTAAACAACTTATAACTTATACCTAGTAAATACAGATAAATGGAATAATTTGAATTGAATATTTTTAAACTTTTACCATAATATCGGTAGATTGATTCATGACCGGATCTGACCAAAAGTCAAGTCCAAGTTCAACATTTTCCTGGAGTTTTGCAAGAACTTCATACTGGTCTTCTGTAGTGGCCAATGCACGTATTACCTTATACCTAAAATAATTTATTTTGCTTTTATAAGAAGTAACCTTTATATTTATCTTGGCTTGGGATATACATATTATATATGTACTACAGAACAGAATAATTAATTAAATCATGCTAAATTACTTATTACTCGTACCCTACTTCTATCAGTAGATTAAGGATTTCTTTAGGTTTATCTATACACTATACTAATTAGGCAGATATCTTGTTCTTATTCTACCCTGAAAAATTACGAAGTCCAATTTCTTTTGCTTGCAAAATCCCAAAGGTAAGGCAAAATGCCACTAGAAAAAGTGAATATATTTTTAACATTTTTGGAACTAACTAATCTCTTTAGATTATTTGACTAACTATAAATGAATTTAAGTTGGAACATCACATAGGAATATCATATTTGCTAGTTGCTATTAATGCCTATGTACGTAATGTATAATTCAGATAGGTTCATATAATTACCTATTAAAATAATTTATAGTATCATAGTATTGTTATACCTATGTTTTAGAGGTGAGGATGATAAAAAACTTGTCAATTGACATTTGGAAATAAAAGATAAACCTTGTCATGTTAGTAAACCAATTTTAATTTAGCATTAATAACATTAGCTGTACAGCAGTGCCTAACTTTGGTATTTCTATTTTTAATCTGATAAAACCCTGACTTTACAACAAAAGCTAAAAAATTGATTGATTTATCATTTAGGTATCAAATAATAATGTTATATTCATCGTCCAGAAGATTGAACTAACTAATTACGATTAGGTAATAAATTAATCTATCTAAATTCATTATCACAATAAACTGATACATAATCTGAACTTTTCAATCATTACCTGCCTTTCTATTATTATTACAAGTCTACGTCTAAACTAATTATATCCATTTATGTACTTTATATTTAACTCCTGCCTCCTGTATTAATTACTCCCAAAGTCTATAGGCTTTGGGAATAATAAATTTATAATCTATGTAGTCTATAATTTAATTATAACTATATATTTTTAAATTATGCTCTAAAATTAAAAGTTAAAGGTCAAGGAACAATATACAAAAGTTTGATTTTTAAGTAATACATATAAATCGAATCTTGAATTTATTATAAACTTTAAGTTCTGTAAAAAATTGTCAAATCAGTATGGTAAATTTAAATAATATTAAATATTATTATTATATATTCTTAATTGGGATTATTTAAAGTTCAGTAAACATCACAAAAAAAACATATAAAAAATGTATGTAGTGCTTACTGTAATGTAAATAAGTGAATTACTATTTTATAGCTTAGGTATAACATAAATGAATTGACTCTGATGAAAAGATATCAGAGATTCCAAGAAAAAAAATTATATAATTAATTATTAATTTTATATAATTATAAACTAAAGAAAAGAAACCTGCTGACCACGCAAAACCACATTAGAAATAAAGGGGAAAGAATTTAATTTTTTTAGATAGGCTTGCACAAATAAGTTAAATGTTCTCCAGGTCAGACTTGAATGTAGACGTAGATTAAGATAAGAGTATGATGGTTGATGTTGAAGTAGATGGAATCTTCTCTTTTCTGGGGAATGTTTAATCATCATCATCGTACTAAAATATACAAAAATGTAAACAATTAAGATAGAATCATAACTTTTGAGTTGTAGTAAGTATAATTTTGTAATTTACCCTTCTGCTGGAACCACCACCACTTCTACTCGAACCACGCTCTGACCTCCCTTCTGGGCATTCTCTCGACATATGACCCTCTTGATTACAATTGTAACTGTATAAAAAAATATGTATTATTTAAATATTAAATGAAATCCAAGTCAAGATCTTACCACTTAATTGGACCTCGTCTATCACCACCACCTCCACCACCACCACCTCGTTCTTGTCTTTGCTCTGGGCATTCTCTAAAAAATTTCATATTATATTATATTATAGAATATGATATAACAATACTTGTTTATTATAATTATAGAAATTAATATTCACCTTGACATATGACCAGTGCCCTATTAAAAAATTAAAAAAGATTAGGTATTAACAATTTTGCATAAGTAGGTATTACATTTTAAATTGATCAAATGACTGCAGTTTTAAATTACCTGGCAATTATAACACTTTATATCTCGGCTTCCACCTTAATTATAGGATAAGAAAGAACTTGAGATTAGATAATGTTAAAAATCCTAATTATTTGATTATAATCAAACCTCTGTCGCCACCACCACGGTATCCTCCACGATCCCCTTAATTCAAGTAAAATAAATTATAAAAATAGGATGCTAAAAAAATAAATTAAAAAATAGGTAATTACCTCCATCAGGACATTCGCGACTGAAATGTCCACTCTTTCCACATTTGAAACAACTATCTGTGGAAAAAGAATAATTTTTTTTAATGTAAATAGTTTAAAAAAATAAAATATGATTCAAATATACTACTAGAAGTATTGGTTATGTTATTTGTATTAAACAAATTTGGATATTTTACATATTTAGCTAGCTACATAATATTTAAATAGGTAATAGATATGCATATCTGCTATTGCTATTACTATCTACATAAGTAGGTGTGGTGTGGGTAGTATTTTTATATTCACATTTTAATTTAAATATATGATTAAGATAACGAAGATAACAAAATAAATATGTCTACACAATTTTATCTTTATCTATATACCTAAGTATAATGGCTCAACTATTTATCAATAATAGAATAGGAATATTAGAATTTCTTTAGGTTAATGACCAAAACGTCCAAATAAAGAAAACGAGAAACAATTTAACATTTTACGACAAATTTTTATACAATGAAACTTTTATAATATAAGATAGGATAGGGTACCTTTATAAAAAAATACCTAAAGTTAAATCTTTCTAAAAAGTACCTAGTCTCTTTTTAAGAAGTAGATGTCTACTTTTTAACGGCCATGCAATGCAATGAGAGGAGAGTATCTTATTTATAAATAAGCAATTTAATTTTACTACTCTAATTAGATATATGATATACCTATGTGCCTAATTTAATGCTTTGATATTTTACTATTTACTTACTTTAACTACTTTGGTATTAATTTAGATTTAGTTTAGACTAATGCTAACTAATCTTAAGTCCGAAAAAAAGAATGCCCAAAGTTACCTAGGCTTAGCTATGCAGGACAAAAAATCCCATACAAGACAACAAAATCCTCTTTTTGTGGACTTTTCCTTACAAACTACAAATTAACGATGCTTAAATTTTTAAATTACTGTCTCTATCTCCTCCACGACTGTAGCCGCCACCACGATCTCCACGGTCCCGATCATTTCGGTCTGTAAACAATAAAAAGCTTGTTAATGATCTCAGCGTCTGCAATGCATGCTCAAAATGTAAGATCTATCTATTCAATTCAGCTCTGAAAAACCTCTTTGCACACATAAAAATAAACCCCAAAATCTGGCTTATCATAGCTGACTCGACTATATAGATCCTACAACTTGTACAAATGCTTAAAATTATATTCACTTACAACCACCTCCACCACCACCGCCGCCACCATCTGCAAAAAACACAAAAAATGCCCATGTTAAAAAGTGATCTTTACATTTTACATAAAAACTAGTCATAAAAGTAAAAAGTACCTTCACATTCTCGTGCGAAATGGCCACTCTAAATAAAAGGGAATAAAATGTCATTAATTGACCTCTAAAATATGACCAAGTATATCTTTAAAAAGTTAGAATTAAAAAAAGTAAAATTACCTTGCCGCACTGTAGTCGGGAGACAATTCATGTAAAAAAAAGGCAAAAAAGGTAAGAAATTAGTATAAATAGTGGTGTTAGGGGTTGACATAGGGGTAGGTTACCTTGTAACAAGCGTTAGAACTCATGACACTCCCGGGTGACGATGATAATTAATCGGATATTAATTATTTAACTGAAGAAATACTCGGAGAGAAGAAAAAATGCCGGCGACTGTCTGCAGCTCTAAATGCGTAATGTAATGTGTACTAGGCTTGCTTATAGAATCTCTCGAATCGACTCGAAATGGGGGATTTTTGCACGAGGTTCTCACAGTATATAAGGACTACTGGCTAAGCCGCGAGTCCGCTCTTTCAGTTCAAAAAAGTTGTCATTTTCATTTTTCGAGACTTTTTTTAATTTTTTACACAGAAAAACAACAAAGGTCGTTGTTGTTGTTAAAATGATGATATAATGATGATGATGGACATCCAGATCCAGCTGGAGTTAAGTAGGTATTTTACAAAACTTTTATTATTGACAATCGGTTTCTAAAAGATAAATTCTAGTCTAGGACAAGAGCAGAGGAAGAGGACTTCAACTGCTGACTGCTTAGGTTATGCATTGCATAATATTATATATGGGTATGGGCAACTTGGTTCAAATTCCATATTTTGTGGTTATTTTTAGTTGAAATTGAAATTGATGATGGACATCCAGATCCAGCTGGAGGTATGTAGTATATACAAATTTTTTCACGAAAACTGCAATTATTTGGCATTTCGGTTATTTAAGCATGGTATTATATATCAGTACAGTACATACTCGACAAACAGTTAACTAATCTAAATCTAAAATTAAATTCTAGGGTCTAGGACTTACGACTTACAGTATATGTATTTATGTATGTATGTACATATACTCTAGAACCAAATCATGTCATGGTCATTTTAATTCATTGTCCATTTGTATTGTAGCTGATGATGATGGTCATCCAGATTCTAGTGGAGGTTTGTATTCAAGAAAATGGCTTTTTATTACATAATTTACTATTAAAGGTAAAAAGGTAAATTTTACTAGTTCTAATCTAAATTATTGTTATTTTAGGTCATATTATGTTATGACTAGGCTATATAATTTGGATGGTTGGCGTGTTGTTTTGGCTATTCCTAATGGAATGGAAATCCGGCTGGAGTTGGAGGCAAGTATGTAAGTATTTGTATTTTACAAGGTTTTGACGAGAATAATAATAATGTAGTTAAATGCAATTGTCGTTAATATAATATTCAGTTATATGTAATATTATAAATGCAGTTTTAGTGTTAGTGTAGTTGTAGTTCATGTTCATAATTATTAATTCTGTAAATTAAAGTTTTCTAAATCTAAATTCTAATTAATATTGGAATTCTATTTAGGACTTGGCCACAACTCGGCTGAACCTGGACTGGATAAAAGCACAATTTTAAGTAAGAAACTTTAAAAGTTCTTAAGTTATAATTTTCCAAGATATTTTATTTTTATTTCCCCTTTACAGTTACAGAAAAATTCTGATTTAATAGGACAACTAACTAAGCTGGTTCGACAAGAATAATAATCTAAAGTTATTTAGGTTTTTCTACTATTGAGATTGAAATATAATTTTTTCTTTGGATATTTTTTCTTCTCCACCGATTATGTAGGGCTGATAGTTTGGGTTTGAAGCTTTTGTAAAAAGATCAGCATACATTTCTAATCGCTGTGTCATCTTTAAAAGGTAAAAAAAAGTTTATTTTAATTTTTATATTTTATAGTAGAGTGAAAAGTATAAGTAATAGTGGTCTGTAGTCTGTGGTAATAATGTAGGTCGTAGCGTACCTGGAAAATCTTCGGTAAGGCGGTAAGAAGCTTACCGGGAGAAAAAAGGGGAAACGGGAGGTGTAGGGGGG
>JAQIXA010003744.1:0-13138 GCA_034699045.1 Nanhermannia cf. coronata Gr-Ori-00579
CAGTGGGTGATATTTACTACCAAATTTTGACAAAAAAATATCACCATTTTGGTGGGATTATATAATTTCACCAGCTCGGGTAGTAAAAAATCATCACCAATTTTTCTCAGTGTAGGTAACTTATGAATTAAAAAAAAAGAATTACGAAACAGATTAAGCTGAAAGGGTCAATAATTTTTTCTCATCTGAAGGACTTGCATTTCCCTTGATGTTCTTATTATTGAGTTTGAAATTGTTCATTTCTTGACCAACGAGGAGGATCTTGTCTTCAATTTTCCGAGCATTAATTTTAGTATTGACAACAACTTGAGCGTTATAAACGAGAACACAAATGCCCAAAAGTAATTTGCCCAATAAAATCAAGTAGACAAGATAAGCAGCTGTATTTGAATTTTTGGCTTGGACGATTGAAGTTAAGCCAAAAAATTCCCAAGGAACTGGATTCAGCAAGAGAAGGATCAAAATTGTGTATGGAATTCGTTTTTTCTACATAAAAATTGATTGCCATTAATTATGTATAATCTTAATTAGGTTCTTAATTATAAGTAAATTTTGGAAATATGTCAAAATATTTTACCTGAAATAGTTTAATAATGGTCACAAGTGCCAAAAATATTTCGAGAAAAACAGCCATGGTCATGATAGTAATTGTAAAGTTGAAATTGGCTAGATCTGTTATCAAAATAAAGAATGTACCTCTATCAGTAAGTTAATATCTTCCATTATTACTTACAATTTAGTTAGTTCTATTTAGTTAGTTCCAAAAACATGTCTTTATTAGTTTTAATTTTTGAGTCATTAAATTCACATATGCAACCCAGATTTTGACCTCAAAGGACAAAGTAAAATTGAGGCCAAAATTTGGCTTTTAGAGCTGAGTCAATTGGATACTTTTTCTCGTTTTTAGGATAAAATTGATTGTATTTTGAAGCTTTTTTTTAAAGTAGAAATATGAAAATATAAATTTACTCACCCTTATTTTTGGCAATTTCTGGATCATTTATCATTTTCATGAGTATTGCATTATCAGGAAAGTCAGTTTTGAGAGTTTCAAGTTTTTCGACGACAAGCTTCATATGGAAATTGACGCCGAGTCCAATCACAAAATGGAGAAATGCGATGCAGACCCCAAGTATCTGATATTAAAAAAGTATTAGGGTACATTTTAGCTCATTAGGTAGGTAAATTTTTGAAATTTTAAGCATTTTTTAATCAAAATAGTCAACAAGATAATTTTGATCAAAATACTGACAATTATCTGTAGATAGATAAACCTAAATCTTACATTATTCAGAAACCAAATTTAAAGAGTTTTTGAAATTTAAATGAAATTCTTCAAAATTTCACTTACCATTTCGAAACCAACCAAAAGTCCGATGACAGCTTGGTCCGACCTGACACTCAAAGCTGCAATTGGTCTTGTTGTTGTTGTTCTTGTCATTTTGAGTCTTTTATCTTTTAATTGACTTTTTTTCAAAATTTCTTCAATCGTCTCGCTTGGCTTTGAGTTTGAATCTGCTCTTGAAAAATTCTGGAAGCATCGACGAAATCAGAAGATAACTTGTGAATGACTAATACTAATGACACACTTATAATCTTTAAGTTTAAATAAGTTCATATGAAAACGTTTCCCCTCTACTTTATCTTATTGATTTAGGTACCGACTTAATCTGTACCCTACATTAGAAATAAATACAAGTCCTATATCATTTGCTTTACTAAAACTTGTAGTACCCTACCCTAATATGTATAGTAGTTAATAAATGAGTGATTTTATATCATAATCATAAGGAACTTTGGTACAAGGCTTATAATTTCAAATATTTTTTTTGGATATTATGAGATATTTAGAATGCATAAATAGAGCCAGATTTTATTTCAAATTTTGATGGTCGCTTGATTTTCAAAGACTTTGTAAATACTTAGGTACAGATAGCCTAATGAATGAATCATTATATTTTGGTCAAATCATAAGTTCAGTCTTATTTTCTTAGAAAATATACCATTTTTATACTAGTGTATAGTTAGTAGGGATTAAATACTTTAAGAGTAATACTTAGGTACCTACCTACCACTGTATTAGGATACATATATACCTAATACCTACTCTTACTATCTACAAGAGAAGTAGACTATGTATCTGTAACTTACATCACCGACCTACGTCTTAAAAAATTTCTTGAATTATCGCTTTGCAACTTGAACTTTAATCTCAATATGTAATTACCATACAAGAATAGTCCACATTGAAAGTTAGAAAAAGCCTAAAAACTTTAGGCTTTAGAAAATATCTATCTAGACACTTCATACCTTATAGTATCGTTAAATACCTAGTAAACTAACTAGACGTTGTTGAACGATACAATATAATATACCTAGCCCTATATACTGTAAGTATTTTAGTGACATTGGGTATAAATCATTGATATATTTAATACTAATAAATAAGGATAAGTATAAATTTTTAAAAAATATTATGATTATGATTAGCTGATCCTGAAGTATTAAGATAGATGCATTACAGACAGTGCAGTGTAAGGTAAATATTATGTATCTAGATATGTTTAGTTTTAGTTATACATAGAATCATAAATAACTAGGTACTCGTACGTACTGATAAGGAATAGGTAGGTACCCTTCTATTTATTACTTAACTTAACTTAACTTATCTTAACTTAACTTAACCTAATACTAATACTAATACTAATATTATGCTATAAATCTTTTATACAAGGGATGTACTGTGTACTTATGTATCAACAATCAACTGTATATGCATAAGTTCTATTTTATACTAAACTTAATCGTAAATGTTAGCATTTTGATAAATAAAACTTTAGGTGAGGTTAGTATACTCGAACTCCAGTTATTTGAATTGAAATTTGAAGTACCCTAATTCATTTTTAAGAGAATTTTAAATAGAGTTAGACTACCTTGCTATTACAGAGTACATAGATATCTAATTGTATTATTAGTGTAATATGTAGTGTAGTAATAAATTAAAGGCATTCATACAGTAATACAAAATATGCATAATGCATACCTATGCCTATAACCCAAAAGGTTGATAATTTTATGTTTATATTTGTGTTTATTTATGATCTAGATACTTTTTACATGACACTTTATAAGAATCTTATTAGGAGCAGATGGCTTTTCTTTCACAGATCATATCATATCATTTAATTTAATTGTTTATCAAAAGCATCAAAAAAGATCAAATCAGCTAAAAAAGAAAATTAAATCGTAGCCAATATGCCAATGAGTCATTGAAATTGATTCCAATTTGGTCTTACCAAGCATAATATAAAAATTGAGAGCAAGACATATGATAGAAGGCAATTTTTTCTAACCATAAACCTTCAAAATCCTAATTGTGGTATTCTTATCTCAATTTCTAATTTGAAACACTAGTTTTAATTCACATTGATTGCTATACTTTATGAAATCCAGGATTTCATAAAATTGAAATTTGAGTTTAAGAATGCAACTATAATAAGAATTCTTAAATAGCTTATCTGTCTGCCTGATTCTGGTACGACTGAACATTTTACACTGTATTTAGATTTATTTTTTCTTAGGTACCTACATCTTATTTAATCCATTAGATCGTATTAAATAGACATGCTTAATTAATATTGTAAATTATACTAATAAGTACAATTACAATTAGTGCCATAAACACTTGTTTTGAATTTCAGTCGAAGAAGCAAAAAAGCTTGCAAAAAGTTCAAAATTTTCTCACGAGCTTGAGTCGATCAAGTCAAGTCAAAGATCGTACCCTAATTGTAATTTGACTTGTCAACTTAATAATGTAGGTACTTTAAAAACGTAATTGTCTATTTTTTATTTGTCTTCAAGTCTGTGTTTTTAATCATTATGAGATATTTTAAAAGCTTGATATTCTAACTCGAACATTTGTACAATTAGTAAATTCGATCAGTCTAATCATTTTCAAGATAAATAATTAAAGAATGTAACATAAATTTTAAATTAAATGTCACAGACAGAAAATTTCATTAGCTCGTCTAAAAAATTCTAAACAGACCTTTAGCTCTAGAATCTAGCTAATATTATTGTTAGTTGTAGTAAGTACCTAAAGGCTCAATGACAAAAAATTCTCAATTGCAAAGCGAAGATATCTCCAAATGCAAATGTTACGAATAGATCTAAAACTTAGAAAAAATTTAATTTAAGCCTCATAAAAGTAAGTACCTACTGATATTATGTATAAACATTTAGGCAATAATTTAAAGAGTTTTATAAATTTTTATAACCGATTCCGATTATAATATATGTATGTAAGTACGTATACGTAGTACGTAGGGTACCTAATACGTAGGGTACCCTACTATATTTGCTATAAGTATTGTCCATTTATTCAAATAAAATGCAAAATATTAATGTAAAAATATTCTAAAATGTAGGGTATCTAATTATTATAGGTAAGTATTTCTGAAATTCTGACATTTTTCAGATTTTAAAAACAAATTAGTCATAATTTTACTACCTGAAAAATGTCGAGCTTCCGTTCCAGTTTAATTTCAAATATCTATTTAGGTACATTTATTAGATAGTTCATGAGCTCATAATTCTATTTTAGTGTCTAGTCTATATGGGCTATTATTACGTGTCAAGTTTACCAGTTCAAAGAAATAAAAATGTGAGAAAAGGGTCTCTATTTCACCATTACAATTAACAATTACCAGCAGTACCTAGTACCTATCTTACTAGTATAGTAGAACCTATGTTGTACAAGTAGATATTAAAAAGTTCAAAAAGTAAACAAAAAAAGTATTTAACAGTTTTGAACGATCGTTTTGTATTGCATAAAGTCAATAGTGTTTATAATAAGGTAGGGTACTTTATGTACTAAATGCTAAGTTGTATAATAAATTATAAAATATTCATATTTACATAAAAAAAATACCCAAGTAGGTATATTGAAAAGTCTTTGTCTATGTCTACTGTAGGGTTTATAAATACATATAATAAGCAAAACAAAAAGGATATTTAAACCCGTTGTATTTGTCATTTGACGAATTATTTGCAAAAAGCATTGAACTTGCCACTTGACTTCCTATTATATACATTAAGTATCTATTCTACTGCTGTAATCCTACGCAAAAATAGTTAAATAAAGACATTTATATAATCGAATTGATTGTGCAAATTTGTGCTAAAAATTAAAACTTAATATTGACCCCTAAAATTGGGTAAGTTAAACCATGGATTTTGAGAAAAGAGATCAAGAGAAGGACAAAATTTATCCGATTTTGGACTCGGATTTGAATTCAAGTTTGAGTGAATTGCACACAATTGATAAGGGTCAAGATAGTCAAAATTCTACGAGGTCAATCTCAAGATCAGGCTCAGAGTCAACTGCAAGTGTACATTCAGATTGTCCACAAAAGGTCAATACAGATACTAAAAATCGTGGGATACTTCAAAATCAAGGTCAAAATCAAGAGTGTTGGAGGCGATTGAGACCGAATTTGGTAGACAAAAATGAATATCTTTTGGAAACTGGGGTAAGTCGATCACATTAATTACTTACCTATACTAGAGCTAGAGTACCCTACAGTCTACAGTATAGTCTATCTATCTATAGTACAGTAAAATATCGATATAAAGTAACTTTTTCTGAAATTAGAACATATTTTATAATACATAGGTACCCTACTAAAGATATCGTATCATATAAATACAGTATTTCTTGAAAGATATTGTCAAACATTTCAGTAAAAAGTTGCTCATGAATCTCTGATTTTGATCAAGATATATAAAAATACTTTGTAAAAAAAACCAAAATCGAACTTTTCAGGCCTGAATTATATAAAATAGATTTGTCTTTAAATATATAAATAAGAATAATCAACCTAATCCGATACTTTAGGTATCGGTACATTATGTAGGTTTATTGAGTACTTTAACCTAAACCAGAAGGAATTTTATATTTTTTCTCTGAAAATGAATGAGTAAAGTAGGTTGTAAAGTCACTAACTTTCTAAAAATGTTTCAAAAACACATAAAATTTAACATTATTTTGCAAAATTCTTTTTTAGAAACTTGATTATTTTATTTTAAATGTACAAGACACTTTTTTAAAGATTGAGGTACGAACAATGAACCTACCTACTTTAGGTTAATAGTAGGTTGGATAAAAAAAATTAAAATATATTACTGCATTTATGTAGGTATTTCGATATTACTTATAGTAGATAATCACATTATGCATCTAAAAAAGTAATAAAAGTTTCAAAAGTATTCAAAACCCGTTAACTTTTTATGAAATTTTCATTTTGCAGATTCTTTCAGATGTTCAATTCCTCGTAGGTGACAGAGACCCAGAGGAATTCAACTGTCACAAATGGGTCCTTATAATCCAATCGCCAGTTTTTGAGAAAATGTTCTTAAACTGGAACCTCAAAGGTCAAGGGTCAGAAGGAGGTGTGCAAGTGATCAAAGTGCCTGATATTGAGCCTAAAGCATTCGAGTGTTTCATTAAGGTCACCTTTTAAACAAAATATCACAAACAAACAAAATAAAATTTTAATTAGTCATTCTAACCAAGTTTTTCAACTTTATTTACAATAAACAGTTCATTTACACCGAGAAATTAGAAATTCCTATGAAAGAAGGTAATAAAAATAAACCAGACTGTATTACCTACAGTAGTATTTCAAGATTTATAAGTAATAATACCAATTTGTTAATTATTAGCACTGGGTATCATGTATGCAGCTCGTAAATACGATATAGCAAGCCTGATCAATAAATGTGGAGATTTCCTCAAGATGAGGATGAATGACGACGATGCGATCATGATCTTTTTGGCCGCAAAACTCCTCGATATAGTCGAGCTAGAAGTCAAATCCGAGGATTTTATCCTTCGGTAATTTAATTATACATATATATGTAATGGATAAAAACATTTTCAATTTCATAGCGGTATTCTTATCTTGATTTTCAATTTGAAATCCAGACTTTCAATTTGATTACTTTAAAAAATCTAAGATTTCCAAATTGAAATTTGAGAATAAGAATAGTGTACTTTATCGGATTTGCCTATTTAAAATGACCCTTAATATGTATATGTATAAGCAAAGTATGAATATTTCTAATTTTGGGCTTATATTTTTAGAAATTTCCGGAAAATTATCAAAACCGACTCCTTCTACGAATTGTCTCAAGAAAATTTGATTCATTTTTTGAGCAAGGATGAACTGAACTGCAAGGAATTGGAGCTTTTTGATGCTATTTCAAGGTAAGATTTTTTTAAACTATTTCTCTCTAGTTTGAGTTTGAACCATTGCAGTAGAGATAATTTTAAGTGTATTTTTAAGCATAATTTGAAATAAAATACTTTAAGCCTATTGGACTTTTTAAATTTTTTTTGAAGATCCTTTTAAGTTTATATATTTTTAAAAATTAAAATTTTTAAACACTTTTTCTTTTACTATTTTAGTTGGGCAGCTGACCAATGTTTGAAAAAAGGCCTGGATGTGGCCAAAAAAGAAAACCATCGAAAGCTTTTAGGTCCAGTTCTAAACCTCATAAGGTATCCAACTCTGACGCAGAAAGTCTTTTCTCAAAAAATTGTACCCTCAGGACTTTTACCAGAAGGTAAGCAAATAAATCCGTAAAAAACCAATAAAACTACAACTAAATTTTATTTTTATGGTAGAATCCGTCATTTCACTCTTCCAATACTTTACAGGACTCAATTCCTCATTGCCAAAAAAGTAAATAAATAGTATCTATTATACTGTAATAAAAATAACTGTTTTATCTTATCGATTCTTTTGTCTGAATTTTAATTTAAAATTTGTAAATACCTATATAGTAATATGCAAAATATTTGTATTTTTTTAGAAAAGGACATAGCTTGATTCTAGCCCCTAAAACAAACTTTAATACAAAACCCCGGAAATTGAATGCAAATTATGACTGTAAAACCTACAATGTCGAGATTTTGAATCCTGGTAATGATATACTGCTTAGCAAATGTGACAAATGGATCATTGACAGGTAATACAGTATATTATGTACTTGGGTATTTTATAGGCAATAAAAATTTGGATATAAAAATTTGAATATTTTGCAGATTTCAAGTCAGTGCAAATATCAGAATTACGAGTTTGGGATTCATGGTTCGTAAAGGTGGTGACTTTAAATACCCGTCTATTGAACTGGCCATTTGTAAAAGAAAAACTTCTGAACAACTCGTTTACAAATATTATAAAAATAAAACTGGTCGAGGAAATACTTTCTTGAGGTTACCACTGGATGCTCCTCTCAATATAGTGAAGAATACGAAATATGAGCTTTACTACAAAATTAAGGTAGGTATAAAATATCAGTAAGTATACATAGGTTCAGTTTTTTATCGTAATTTTTGAAATTAAATTGGTCTTATGAGCTTATAAGAATATTGTAAAAAATATAATAATCACAATTTTTTCTAAAATTTTTGATCTATTCTCTTTCTCTAGTATGATGAACAACAATATTTGAGCCCACCAAATGAGGCACTTGGACTCAATTGGTTAAGCAAAGGTACTAAAGCAAAGTTTGAGTTTAATAAGAAAGGTATTCCATTTTTATTAAAAAAATCTCAGATTTGAACATACATAATTTATGTACTTTAACAGGTATTCTGAAATTTCCTGTCAAAAAACTCGAAGTTCAGAAATTGGCTGGAAATCAAAGGCTTGAATTCATTGGGAAAAATTTGTCTGGGATTTTTGGCGAGATTATTTTCGAACTTGATGAGATACCGATTGGCAAGACCAAGTCAAAATAATTTAAAATTATGTAATTTGCTGTTAGATCAAATTTTGATTTAATTTAATTTGTGCTTTAATTTCATTATCTTTTACCTTACTATTTAATCTCTAAAATAGAATATGATTTGTTTAAAAAACCTCTAAATTAGCCTTATATTATACTAATATTTATACTTGACCACTTGCTTTATTTCATTATTTGGCTTTCGATTATGTAATGCCAATATTTTGAATCGTTTTTAATAAATTCTATAACTTTACATGACTTTGAGAATATCATGGAATTTTACACCTACTGACCTACAGTCTAGAGTTACCTAATCATATTTACCTATATGTAGTTTGGAATTTTTTAAATTTGGAAACTGCAAATCATGTCCTTTAAAATTTCTACATATAATTCAGTATTATATAACTCGTATTATTGACTTGACACAATTTATTTAAATGCCTGAACAAATCAAGAAAATCATACAGAACGACATTAGTTATATAAACAAAATTAGTTAGTACAAAAGTCAAGTTTAGTAGTGAAAATATTTCGTAAAATCATAAAAAATGTTGCAAATTTATTTTCTAATTAGTGCAAATTTACATTTGATATCTTGTTCAGTAAGTATATTTTGCATAATCTTTTTTAAAATCACATAATTAATTTGCATAATTTATATTCAAACTATTCTTTAGAGTTATTTGGAATCAAGAACTATTCAAATCTCCTCAAAAGATCCAGTACTTTTGCCAGGTCAGAAAATTAATATAGGTAGGGTAGGGGTATGTATATATTTATCAGAGTTTCGATTTAAAGCACCTATTCTTATTCTAAAAAATTTTGATTTATAAATTAAAATTTCAGATATTTCATTCTAAAAAACTGTTTTGATCTTGTAAACTTGTACGAGTTTACGAGATACCGTATTAAGAGATACCTTATTTTTTACGGGACTCGTAGTAGGGTATTTTAATTTTTATAAGGTAAATTTTCGTAACTTTATTTTAGGGATTTCATACTCTATAGAACTAGAATATGGTATAAAGGTACGAGTATCTTTTCTTTGCCCATGAAATAGCAAACGGAATTTTTATCCAATGTTTATCTGTTATGATTTGAAATAAGGCTCAAAAATTAGGGAAAAAAGTTTCTAATCCATCAAATAGATAATAAAACCTCTAGTTAAATATTTGTCATGATCTTAATTAGTTTTTTTATTTAACAGCACCCTATTTTTTTAAGCAAATCTACATACCTTTGGACATTCCATTACCCCGAGCTCCAGTCGTAATACCTGCAACTGTAGCTCCTACTGTTGCTCCAACAACTATAGTCCCAACTACAGTTCCAGTAACAACAGTAACAGCAACAGCGACAACAACACCCACAACAATACCTACAACAACAACGCCGACAACAACACGACCACCATCTACAATACCTGTAACAGTTGCACCTGTCACTACCATTCCAACTACCATTCCAACAACGGTTACACCTGCAACAACACCAGCAACACCGACAACTCCAACAACAACAAGACCGACCGTTGTTACAAATCTGCCTGTAACTGTCCCTATTGTTACTGTACCTCCTATAACTGTACCTCCTGCTGGGACAACTTTGGCTGGATAATTTTACAGAATATATAAAGAAATTTTTACAGAAAATAGAGAAAATTTTAAGGAAAAATGATTTATTTAGTTAACTATTACGTTTAATTAATATTCAAATTTACAAAATAAATGATTTAATCTAAATTTGAAGCTTCAATTTCTTTCCTTGCACTCTCCATTGCTTCTTTTTGAATCTTGTCAAATTTCTCCATATTGTAGCTTTTCAAAGGGAGTAATTTTGGTTTGCATAAAACAAAGGAAAGTGTATCTTCACAATGTAAATAACCTTTTTTTGGTAAAATTTCACGGAAATTTTGTGATTTTTCGGGTGAAATTGTTGCTGTTGTTGATGGTTGTTTTTGTAATTTTGTTGATGATCCAGGCTTATTGTGGTTGTTTGGTATCATGTTGGTATTTAACCTTCTATTCAAATAAAAATAGGTATATCACTTTTAAAAGTATTATCCTACATAGTGTACAACAGGAAAGTTCTTAAAAATTAGCTAATTTAGGTACCTACCGATATGTAGTAAATAAATATGTAGGTCGAAAAAAATTCAAAAATTTTAACAATTAGAAATTTCGTATCCTTTTATATACTGATACATTATGTATATTGTATATGGTTTACTTGGACTAAACAGGGTATTTATAAAATATCTGGTCTGTTATGGGTTTGTAACCAAGTTTGTAACCAAGTGCCGATATACCTGGTCACTCAAACAAACTTACCCTACTCAACTTTAAATACCTACGTATCTTATAACTTTTACTAAATACCAGTATATGGATTATTTATGTATACTTTTTAACTTTCCTAATCCCTTTCCTATTTCATCTAGTAAACAGGTATCTAATTAACGAAATGATCTAAAATCTAAAAATATAAGATCAGGATTATGCCCTATAATATAGTAGGATCAAATATTAGAAATAAGAATACTTTGTTTAACTTTTAAAAAAAGCTATTGTATAATTTTATTGATACTACTCGTATATTAGTACTGTAGATTTCAAAATAATTTACTCAATAAATATAGATAGAATCTATTTCTATCTATAGGCCTTGAATTTACTAATGAATCTGTATATTCACCTTGAATTCTGTATTTCCATTATTTTCAATTTTTTGGATTAGAATCCTTAGAAATTTGATTTGATTGAACAAATCTAATTAGAACTCGATAGTTATTTTTGATAATGCAAGCTCAATTTTTTGAATCAAATTCTGTATCTGTTAGTTAAAACTGTACCTACTAAATTAAGGATAGTTTACTGGATCTAATACTAAATTAATTTTGATTAATTCTTAAGTTCTTTAAAGTTTTTGATAAATAAATATGGACTCAAAAATCGATTATAAATCCCGATTTATTTCTTTACAATTCCGATATTTTGAACTGGTCAAGCGGTATCTCGATGTCAAGTGTACCAATTCTGACTTAGAAGCCAAAAATGTAGTTCTTGAGAGCTTTTTCAAAGAAAAATTTGGTAAAATACAAAATGATTTGATAGTAAAAACGAAACTAAATGATAGCCTTTAGGTGATGAATTTGAAACCTTCGCACTTGGAAATAAGGATCGATTGGACTTGAACTTCGGTCTGTCTAAAATTTTCTAAAAATGTTTAAATTTTCTTATATTAACTACCCATGTACTGATATAATGTACCCTACTTATGTAATTGTAGACAGTAAGAATGAGTTGGTCAATTTATTTCAAGAAATCACCGATGCTCAAAAAGCCGCATATTGTAAGCCTAATCTCTATCTGTTAATATTTTATAATTTTCGAGTTATATTTTTAGTTGATTGTGAAGAAAAAATCCAAGTTATTGATCTTGAAATAAAAGTTGAAGATGATGAAAAAGCTCTTGTCCAACATGATGAAATTCCAGAGCCTTCAAAAGAATGTGGAATTTGTTCTGAAGTTTTCGACTGCATCGAACACCTACAAGCTCATATTGAAGTTCACAAAAGATATCCCAATTATTTCAATAGTAAATATCATCAAAATCGGAAAAGAAAACCGAAATCTCAATTACTACCAAGAAATTATGACACCAAAATTAAAAAAAGCTCAGCATTTGGATATGCTAAATTAGCCAAAGTAAATAAATTGGAATTGAATTTTTCATCAAATGAAGCACTATTTTCAAAATCGGATAAAATGGAAACTACAAAAATTTTGCAAAAAATCTATCCTTGGTATACTAGTGATCATGTGGAAATTTTGATGAGTCCTGTTGTGCTTTTATAAGTCAAAAATTCAACTAAAATATCAAAAATTTTGTACTAATTGAATTCTTAATTTGCAAAATCAACTCTTACACTTACTACTTTTATGGTATTGTACCTGATTTACATTTTTCTAGTTTTAAATGTTTATTTATCATATAAATATAAATTCGATTACCTACCTCCATTCCATTATATCACTGATATATTATAGTTTTAATTATTTAAGTACCTACTTTTTCAAAGATTATACCTATAACTATAATAATTATAAACTACAACAGCCTTATTAATTCTTAGATATATTATGACGATATATATACAACCCATTTCATTTAAGTAAATACCATTATTTTTGTGCTATGTATAATAAAATTTTGTTTTGTTTAAAAAAAGTTTTATTGGAAGTTTTGTTAAGTTTATATACTAACTAATTCAAAGCAAAAATACAAAATTATGATTCTAAAAATCTGAATTAATCAAATAGTTGTCGACCTTAACATT
>JAQIXA010003745.1:0-13136 GCA_034699045.1 Nanhermannia cf. coronata Gr-Ori-00579
GCCCATACACCTAAAGCCTAAATTCTGCCACATGTATTTTGGCCAATCAAATCGCCATTTGATTGGCCGAAATACATGTGGCAGAATTAAGGCTTTAGGTCTATGGTCAAAGGGCCTTAAAAAACTTGTTTAATATTCGATTTCGAATCGAACGAGCTAATAAATTTTGATAAATCACCACGAGCACAATTTTTGCCCCTTTTCCCTAATACTAAAAATGTAAGACCATAGAAGATAACCTTTATTAGTTTTCTAGATTTTACTGACATAAGACACTAGCTTCACATTTTAAGTACAGATATGTTCCTTCAAATCTAAATTATCTTAAACCCTTCAGAAAATGTATTGAAAATATTATGTTTATCTAGTTAAGTACAGGACAAGCCCAAAATTCAAAACACTTAAAAATAAGATTGTATTTCAAATGCTATGCATAGCTCAGTAAAACTTTGGCATTAGATTATGCAATTTTATGTAAAAAAAATCCATACATTACTTGAATCCTTTGATGTTTGGTTATAAATATAAATAATTTACTTGAAGAAATAGCTCTAGGTCTAGACCATAAATTTTTACTTATAGTTAGATATTTGAATGGTGTGATGTACTGTAGATACTTAGGTACTAATCGTATTCGTATAATTTTAAGTAGTGCTTATGGTTAGGTTAGTAAACCAGTTAATTATTGATTCGATCAACAAATTTTTCTAAATTAAATTAGGTAAGTGAAATATTGAAATCTCCTATTTCAAATTTCAATGAAATAGGAGATAAAAATATAGTCACTCTTTATCTAACATTAGAAATTTTATACTATGCAATCATCGTAAATACAGAATACGAATAGGTACTTATAAATTAGATAAATACGCGATTTTTTTTATTTTGAGAATGTAATATAATATCCTATGTAAGTACATACAGTTTTATAACAACAAATTGCATAATGTAATCTACTAGATAAGTATTTTTAATTTTAATATAAAAATGAGAAATTCATTAAAACAATAAAGAGTTTTCCAAACAAGAAATTTAAAAAACTATTAATATAACTAAAATAGCTTTATTTTATAGAATACGAATATTTCTTTTATAAGTATAAGTACCTACCTAGGTATATAAATTATTTACAATTAGATATTTTCTTTATCTAGTATATAGAATAAATAAAATAAATAAGTTGCCCATTATTCACAAATTTTTCGAAGGTTAATATATGAAATAAAGCAAATTAAAATTTGGTTAGTAGTTAAGTTAGTAGAAGGTAAGAATGGAGGCATTTTGGTATATAAGTGCAATTTTTTAGATTTATGGAATCTTAATTACCTATCTATTTATGTAATTATTGCCTAAATAGGTAAATTAATCTTTGAATGTTGATGTAAAAAATGTTTTTTTAGCTTATAAAGTTAATATTGACGGTTTAATAATTTACTGATATTCAGCTCCATCCCCTGCTGCAGTTTTTTTTATCTTAATTTCAGTCAGCTTTCCGAGTTGTTTTTCTCTTTCTTGCTGTTTCTTGCTCAGGCTCAGGTTCATTATCATTCTTGTTGTTTTCAACATTTTCAGGTTGTGAATCATCATCAGGTAAATCATCATTAATTAGCTGTTTTAAACAATATTATACATGTAATCTCGACTTGTAATAAGATTGAAAAGATTTGAACTTACTTCTTTTGACGATTGGCTTGGAGAATCTTGCTTTGGCTCATACTTTTTGGGTGGATAGAAGAAATCAATAATACAAACTAATGTCTATATCAAAAATAAATTATATTTTAAGTATCTAGATAAAAGGTAGGTATTCATTATTTCTTACTAGGCCAAGTGCAAGACCGATCAAAATAGTCACAACACCAAACCTAGTAGAATATTGACATAAAAAATGGTAAAAAAGACATCATGTATGTAATATAGTAAGGTTAAAATTTTACAATAAATAAGCGCCCCATACTGGAACTCCATAATCTTCTAGTAAAATGTTCATTACATTCTAAAAATAAAAGGATCAATATTATCAACAAAATCAGATTCGGTTTTTAGGATTAAAATACTTACTCGAAGAGCCATTGATATTTTGTAAAATTGTGAGACCAAACTCATTTGAAGAGATGATGGAGCTTGCCAAGAGGATAAAGTTGGAAGACCTGTTAGAAAAAGGATTTAGAATAGAATTATATTGCAAATAATTCAGTTGAAATAAAATTGTTGTAAATATTTTATGAGAAACAATTACCATTCCATTTTTTCTCCTCGATGAATGAAAGAAAGTCCTCCTTTGTTCTTGGTCCTTTGTATTGCCTGTCAAGGTTTTAAAAAATTTTGATTAGCTTTAGTTCCGGTTTGACAAAGATATTTTATATTTATATATCTGTGAAAAATTACCTGAAAACACCATCTTTCACACTAAAGATAAAAAAACCACCAAGTTAGTATACAATAGGTAAAGGTACATAACTTATTTAGGTAGTTGATAAAATAAAACTATGAAGAATTACTTACTGGTAAATTGTAGGCAATGCGGTTATCATGAATCTAAAATAAAAACACATCATCTCATACATTCATACATATTAAATTGTGAAAAGCCGTCTTTTTAGTAATTCATTTAAAATAAATTTTGTAGTATGTCTGACTCACCTTCCACTTAAGCCTGGACTTTTGGTTATATCAATTTGCCCGACTTGAATTCCAAGATCCTTTGACCATCCTAAAAATAAAAATAAAGAAATTAAATCACATTGTCTTCAATACTCAAACCAAAATAACTACAAATTAGAATTAATGTCCAGATATAGAGCTAGAAGCACAAATATGAAATTTAGTTATCGACAGATCATTGAATTTTGACTTAACAGAAATAACAAGACAAGACCTGTAACTTCTGAACGAGTCCTTGTAATTTGTGCTCTAGCACTAGCTCTGTAAATGACTTTTATAACGCATCAGCAAAAATGATCATTTGTTCTCTCATTACCAGAAAATTCCTCCCAAACCGGCTTTACAAAATAAATAAAGAAAAATATTAGAACTTACGAATCTTATTATTCAAAATGAAAATAATAAAATTATCAAATATACCTGCAGGTTGCGGCAAGCTTTACAAAATAAATAAAGAAAAATATTAGGACTTTATACGAATATTATGTATTTAAATTTAGAAATGAAAAGAATAATATAATCAACCTGGACACCAAGGGGCCTTTAAAGGATAAATTAAAATAATGTCAATTAATACAATATTATGTATTTTGTAAAAAATTATGTACCTGAAATTCAATCATCCATTCACCACTCATAATAAACTGATCCCAATTCTGATCATCAATTTTAATAAGAGAGCTCTCCTTCGTTGAGTCCGAATTAACATTTGTATTACAAAATACTAACAAAATTACAACAATGAACTTCATCGTCTTGTCTTTAAATGCAACGTAGATATGTATGGTAGTAAAAATTGTCACTTTACTAAAATAAAAAAATTCTTCAGTCAGTCAATCGATCGATAATCTCATTCAATTTCTCAAGTAGCTTTTGAAGGTGTTGGTGTTATGAAGAATTGTAATATAATCAATAAATAACTGTCCATTAAATATTTAATGATCTTGTTAACAGCTCTCGAACTTTGTCAATTTGCCACTATAAAAATACCAATATTTTTATTTGAGGACACAAAAAACCGAATATTTAATAGCAAGGGTACTTGTGTACCTTATTATATAATTATCGATTATCTTCTTAAAATCAACTTTCCATCACATTCAACAAACTAACTTATTTTAAAGCACTTCACTTTATTAGGTATTGAAAACTTCAAGAAAAAACAAAATAAAACTTATCTCAAAAAATTACTAATTATTGCATTTTCTATCACTTAAAAACACTTGAGCTTAAGGCTTAAAGCACGTGTGCAATTACAGTTAGTTAGTTCTCTAATACCTATTTAAATTTATAAATAACAAAGTGATTAAAACATGCTTTTAATTGCTAAAATTTTAATTTAATTACAATTTACTTTTAACTTTTACACAAAATGCCGAAATTCTTCGTGTTTTTCGAAATGAGTTTATTTAGCGTCATCGAACTCTGCATTCATTCATTCTGCATCTGGATTTTGAGAATTCACGCAATCGAGCTCAGAATCTATAAAAAAGCAAAGGTAGGCAGAGCAAAAAAACGGTGTATTATTTTTTATGAAAAATAGGTATTCAGCTCTGAAAAACGAAAATTTGACCGCAATTGCAAATAGTTGCATCAATCCGTTATAAATTGAGATCAAAATAAAGTTTTTCAGAACTAATTAGTTTATACTGATGATAATACTTATAATAAATATAACATAGGTAGTGTGCCTTGAATATTTAAAGCCATACATCAACACAGATTCAGAATTATCAGAATGCAGATTATGTATATTAAATTAATGCTAATTGGTTAATTAAAATATATTTATTGTTCTCCGAAAATATATTCATGTAAGGAAAGCATTAACATTAATAACTATAATGAAACAAAAGTTAGTTAAATAGTATTGCTATATTATTGCTACAAAATAGGTTTGCAGTACACAGTACCCTACTTATACCATACACTACAGGCAAGCCTACATACATACATTCTATTAATTGAATGATTTAGTTTTTAAAGTATCTTAGCTTAATTTCTTAATTCAGCTCTGATAAATCAAAAATTTGGTTCATATCAGATTATCAGAGTGATCGGAATTCGGAATGAATAGATTACCTATATAAGGTACGATAGATAGTGTATATTTTTTGAAAGATTTTACCTTGAACATTAATGAGCACTTTATGTGTCAAATAGTATTTAAATATTAATTGGAATGAGGTAATTAAGATCTGATTGATGAAATGATTATTGCGTCGACCAAACTTCCAGCTTCAATGTATTCTTGATCTTGAGTGGCCTGCGGTAGTATTGCTAAAGCATTTGAAGAATTGCAACTTGCCAATCGACTACTTATTTGATTGCCTGTGCTGACTGCAATCGGATAACCATCATTAGAAGTCTGATTTGACCAATTTAAAATCACTCGATGATATTCCGGACGAGTGAAATCCAATTTCATCCTTTTTTCAATCTATATATTTTATAAATTATAGTGCTTAATTTTAGAATTACATTATTTATTTTAAATATTTTAGAAATATGAAGATTACCTTTGCTTTAATTGTAGCATTTTGTGGATTTTGATATCCACTCATTTTTCTGCAAGCTGGTAGAACAAACAAAATTGCTGTTACAGTACTCGAGACTGGATTTCCTATACGAACGACAAACAATTTATTAAATGAGATATATTTTTATAAAGGGATTTGATTTATATGTAATATCAATAATACCTGGAAGACCGAAAACAAATTTTTGCTTTCCTTTATATGATAATGAGGCGAAAGTTGTAGGTTTCCTGTAAAATTAACAATTTTATATTTTTTGTTCAATTCCAAATCAAATTAAATATCAAATCGATCAAATTAAAGATTCAAATGCTTACCCAGGTTTCATTAAAATGCTACCAAAATGTATTTCAGCATTCAAATCAACAAGTAGAACTTGTTTAAGAAAATCTTTTTCGCCCATTGACACCCCACCTTGAAATTGAATAATGAATAGAATAAAATTTACAAAAATGAGCTGGAAAATAAGAGATTAAAATACTCACCAGTCGAAACAATCACATCCGCAATTTCCAGACCTTCAGTAAGTTTTTTCAGCAAATCATCTGGACTAAAATGCATCAAGTCAAGGGTATTAAAGTTTTAAAATTATAAAATTTTATTAATCTGACACTAACTTGTCTTTGGCAATTCCGATATCAATTGTTGAAATATTATTCTCTGAAAATATTGTCTGCAATGTAGTTTTGTTCGAGTCGCGAATTTTTCCGTATTCCCATTTATCGTAAGGGCTCTGTAATTCATTTCCGGTGGATAAAATTGCTACTTTTGGCTTTCTGTAAACTGAGAATGTTGTTTGTCCAATTGCTGCTAAAATTCCGATTTCAGTAGAACCCAAAAAAGTCCCCGCATCCAATAGTTTAGCACCTTGTTCGACATCACTTCCAATTGGTCTAAATATGCAAAATTAATGAAATTGATTAACTCAAATAATTTTTTATATAGTATAAATATGTCTATGTAACTGTTCAAACCTTATATCCTGACCAACTTTTGGTTGTTTTTTGATGGATATTTCCTTTTCTTCTTTACCATCTGGAGATTCTGCAATTAGTTTAGTATCTTCTACTTGAATCACAGCATCAGCACCTTCAATAGAGATAAGGAAATTTGAGTTTGAGTCACAATCTAGTAACAAATACCTTCAGGAACTGGAGCACCTAAAAATAAACAAAATAAGAATAAAATAAAAACTTGAGAAAATAATTTCGAGATGAGACCTAAAAATTGTTTGTAAAATGTTCATAAATATCTTACCTGTGCTAATCCTTACACAATAGCCATCTCCAAGCATCAGTGAACATTTTTCAGGATCATCACCTGCAGTTGAGTTCCCTAAAACTTGCAATTTATCCATAGAAGGTGAGACTTTGACAGCATAACCATCTTTTATTGAAGCTATTATAAAAAATAATTTTAAATAAAAAAACTCAACAAGCCCAAATATGTGGATTTTTACCTCGAAATGGTGGAATGTTTTCTTTACTATAAATATCTTCAGCAAGAATATAACCGTATCCGTCTCTAGAAGCATAAAATAAATAAATATTTCAAGCATTTTAATAAACCTAAAAATGTTGAGTAAAATACAATACTTGAGATTAATCATTTGTTTTTCCTTCAGATTACAAACATTTAGCACGATTTTCTGAGCATTTTCTACAGGAATAGCTGTATAAAGTGATTCTCTTGGTCGGTGAGCAACATTATGAGGATCAATCATCGATTTAATTTGTCCAGAAATAATTTTATGTTCTTCGACAATTTTGGTATTTTCACTTTTGATCAAATTAACGGCATGCGACAATTGCTTATAAATGAACTTAAAATTTTCTAATGCACCCTTAGGTGATCCAGGTAAATTAATTATGATTGAATTATTACGGATGCCACACTGAGGTCTATAGAAAGAAAAAAATATATAATTTAGGAACATTATTGCGTATTACAAAGGTTTATATAAATTAAACCTTGATAGCATGGCCATCGGTGTAACATTAAGAGAACCCTATAAAAATGAAATAGGTAATTAAAATTACCTAATAATAAAATGCTTAAAAAAATTGGATTGCGTTACCTGAATCATTGCAATTACCAAACCCTGTGCTTCCCTTTCTATAAAAAAATCCAAAAGCTTAATAAGTATCTTTTTAGCCAGAGGCCAGATCATCAATCGAACCTATAACTAATTTTGTTGCTTCAGGTGTCACATCTCTTTTGGAAAATCCAGTACCTCCAGTAGTTAAAATAACATCAATCTCCCGACTATCAACATCGGACCATCTTTCTAGAATATACTTTAAAACATAAAAAGATCAAAATTTATATAACAAAAAACTGCAAAAAACTCGGATTTCTATTATACCTTAATTTTGTCAATATCATCCGGAACACAAGCCTCCATTTCCACCACCCCCTGAGGAAATTCCGACCTGATAAACTCACATAAAACCCGGCCAGATTCATCAACACTGTCACCACTGGAACATCGATCACTAACTGAAATCAAAATCAAATCAATCATAATCATTAAAAACACAATTCCAAGTACTTATTTGTACAGTATAATTCACTTAATTCAGCTCTGTAAATCCCGATCTTGCTTGGCTTAACTTTCACCTTCAGCTTTCACATTTTTAATTTCTCGAACTCGAGACTCGAGTTCGAGTAAAATTACATGCAAATAGTGACTACCAAAATAAATTTTAAGAGCTGAATTAAATGAAGATACTTTACCTGTCAAGACCCCAAATTTTACGACCATTTTTAAACTACTCGTTTTAAGTAAATATAAGGTGAAATTGAGGTTAAAAGTTGGTTTTTCCGAGCTAAATCAGCTTAAGCTTAAAAAAATAAAAATATTTTCTGATTTTTTTTTTAGGATTTTTATCGGAAATCCGCTGACTTTGACTGGTTTTAGTTAGAACGATCGAGGTGGGAAGAATTTCATCAACTTCAACAAAAAACAAAAATAAACAAGATCAAGAACGAACGAACAAGATCAAGGATCACTGCCTGGATCTGGATCGGAACTACCTGGAAATCGGTAAATAATTCTTGATTATGTATTAGGTTAATTAGGCTTTAAATTTTAATTACAATTAGACCTTTTCTATAAGTACTAGATTCTTCATTAGATGCGCGAGCGATCAAATGGAATCATTGAAAAAGCTATTTGAATGTAATATTTGGTAAGAATTTTGAGTATTTTTAATATTTTTTCGGCTCTCGACTCTGAAAAACCCAATTTTGACCCTTTATTTTATATGCATTTTAATTTACTACATACTAGAATTGGTGCTATGACGGGTTTTTCAAAGCTGACAAAGAGATGAACTAATTTTAGTAAAATAATGTTATTTCTCATTTTTCAAATTCTCATTTGGTTCAGCTTTGAAAAATCAAATTTGGACCATAATTTCACTTGTATCTTGACAAATTATCTGGCTTTTGATACCGTAAATGAATAGAGCTATAAGTATAAGACAAGATAATCAAGTACAAACTTATTATATAGGTAGGTGCTAGCTTACATTTAAAAAGAACATAGTACCCTACTTTATATACAGAAGTTTGACGACTGTATTATAGGCTCTACTTTCATTTCATTTCATTATTTTTTATAGGTACTTATCATGACATGACACATAATATAATTATTATAGAGGTTTACAAGACAAATATCTAATTTTTATATTATATTTCTATTCTTTTTTCTAAGCAATGGTGACATACTGAATCCAAATCAAATCCAGTGTGGTCATATTCTTTGTAATTGTTGCATAAAGAAGTGGTTAGAAAAAAAGAAGAGTGGGGCTCAATGTCCAGAGTGTCAAGTAAAAATAAATCGAAGAGCATTGAAGTCTAGAGAAGATATAACAGATCTAATGTCAAAGTTTATGAAATTGAAGGAATTATTTGAGAAAGAAGCTTATGAAAGTCAAATTATTAGCAATAGTGAAAGTCCAGAGAAAGTAGATGATAGTCGAGAGAATAAGAGACCAAGGCTAAATTCAAAAAAGTCTACTACTTTACCAAGGTTAATACTTCAAAGTTCATCTTCTAAAAGATCAAGTAAATCCAAAGTATCATCACCTGAATCAAAAAGGCAAAAAGTTGAAGAATCACCACCTGTTGTTTCTCAAACTTATTCTCCTATTAAAAGCACTAGAAGAGATAGTAATAGCAGAAAAATATTTAGCAAGACTAGCATTATTAGTAATTTAAGCAAGCTCGATGAGAAAGAAGAAGAAATAGATCAAGTTGAAGAGAGTGTATTTGATGAAGAAGAAGAAATATTTATTGAAAAAGATCCTCAAAAGCAAAATTCTAATCCATCACAATTGGAGTTCAAAGATCGAAATGTTATTGATAATATGGATATGGATATTGAATTTGTGCCTTTAAAAGGAAGCGAAGATCAAACGATAAGTGGAGGTAAATCAACATCTAATCGAATGAAATATCCTCGGCCACCACCATCACAAAAAGACATATTTGCAATGACAGAAATGAATGAAGAAAGTGACGATGAGGAAAAATTGAGAGATATTGAAAAAGAAGTGATTGAGGAAGATCATTTATTCTTGGACAAAAGTATTGCTGAAGCAGAGACTCAATTATCTGACGCTGGTGTATTATGTTTGGATAATGAAAGTAGCACCGTTATCGATGAAAATAACTCTAAAGACTTGGACAATAAGTTGAAGCTGAAGGAAAAACAGGATGAAAATGAAAGTCTGGAAAATATTGAAATTGATGCTGAAAAAAGTAATGTTAATTATGTTGAAGATGATGTAATTAAAGATAAAGAAAATCAGTTAATGATAATTAATCCAGTTGAAATGGAGGTTGAGGAGCCGTTAGATTTATCAATACCTAAAAAATGTGTGTCAAAGCTTGCTAATCGTAAAATCAAATATGCTCTGCGATTTGTTAAACCACTAGATCTTTCGTCAGGTTCAAAATTTGACTATACACCTAAATCAAAAGGCTCATCATCAGCAACAACATCAGCAACAACATCTTGGTAAGTCACCTACTTAACTATAATTAATTGAATAATTAATATGTAATAACAAAACCATTATCATATTTACTATTTGATCTGTTTTTATTTTATTAGTATTAATGGAGAAAAGGCTTCATCGGAGGCTGAAAGTTCTGAAAATTTTTATACTCCAAATTATTTGGCTTATTTAGCTGAAGCTGAACAGGATAATGTGTTGAAAACTCCAAGTTTATCGAGGTTAAGAAATACATCACTATTTAGAGAAATATCCGGAGTAAATGGTTCAAGTCAGAAAAAAAGTGTATCATCATCAGTAGCATCAGAGGATATTGTTAGTAAGTATTATAAAGATGATGAAAGTTTAATGTCCCAAAAACTAAGCCAAGAAAATGGACAAGAGATTCTTAGGAAAGATAGCCAAGATCAAAATTCATTGTCGCAAAAAATAAGTCAACAAATCAATCATTCATCTCGATCACCATCGTCAAATTCAAATGGAAAGGAGAGGGTTAATGGAAGTCCAGTCTCAATTGCATCAAAAACTTCAAGTCAAGAGAAAGTAATAGAAAGTGTAATCGAATCCTCATCCTCAGATAATGAAGAAATTGATATAAAGAAATCTAATATATCACATAATACATCAAAATCCCTGAACACTTCAAAAACCTGTACCAAATTCAATTTACTGATAGAAGATTCTTATGATGAAAATATGGGAGCAATGAGTGAAAGTTTATTTGGAGCTAAACCCAAATCACCACCACCCATTGAAAAGAGAAATTTTGTTTTTTGTACGACAAGATTAAGTTCAAATCAAACGAGTCAATTGAAAGAATTGTGTAATATTTATGGTGGAAAAATTTCAACGAATTTTACCAATGAAGTAACACATTTAATAGTTAATTTAGAAAACGATAGAGTTTCACGAACATTAAAATATTTTCATGCAATTGGGGGTGGTAAATGGGTTGTCGTATTTGATTGGGTCCAAGAATCTCTTCGAGCTAAAAACCTCTTGCCTGAAGTAAGTAAAATACAGTATATTATATAATTGGTTATTAATTTTTAATATTTTAATTTATTATTTTGATTTGAAAGGACCAATTTGAAGTTGATATTGCAAACTTTCAATTTTGTGATCCAGGTATTCTTAAATTACTACCTACCAAATAAAAATATCTTTAAGAAATTTTTTGACTTATCTTTGAATATCTAATTTTTATCTAATTTTTATTTTTATCTTTACAGGACCAAGAAAGTCAAGATTATGTTCGAAAAGGAATTTATTCGACAAAGTAAATTTTTATTTTGGTGATCAACCTACTCAAATGCCTTTAGAAGATTGTAAACAAATTCTTGAACAACTTGGAGCTAAAGTGTTGGATACTTATTCGAAAGATTCGAAAGAAAGTATTATATTCATCGGAGATAAAGAAAATAGAAAAATGAATTATATGGGTTGGTAAAAATTATATATTAATGATTTACTAATAATTAATTCTAATCTAAATTGATTTTGTTCCATTTTTTAGAATTATTTAGATCTAAATGCTGGATCACAGTGACTCAAGAGTGGATTTTAGAATGTATTTCCTCCTATGATCTAATTCCGCTAACAGAGGATTATTTAGTTGGAAATATTGGATATCGAGGACTAATTCATGCTGTAAGAGATATAAAAAATACCCATTTTATTGTACATAAGTTTAATTAATTTTCTTTTTGTTAAAATCTAGCTTCTACCAAAAACCCTACAAAAATTAAAGGAGACATTTGTTCAAGCTAATCAGGGCCACACTCAATATACTTGCAGTTAGAGAATTAAAAGTATGTAAGTTCAGTTCATGCAAATTTTGTATATTTTTATCCAATTTATTAGTTCTATTCTAGTACATATCTAGATAGTTGTTGCATTTAAGAATTTAGATTTGAGTTTATTTGAATGACTTTTTGACTATTTTAAATTCATTTTATTCATTTCTTTAACTGCAAATTGTAAGTATTACTAACTATGTACTACCTAGTTCATAAAATTAAATGGAATCTAAATATACAGAGTAGTCCTTTATTTCTTTACAATTATTTATTTGTTACTTAACTAGGTATCTGTAGATAGAAATATCTATGTATTTAATGTATAATATAGTACATATAAATTTTATTTAAAGCCAGTAATAAATAGTAATTATATCTTTTTTTTGTGTAAAATACTTGTATATATATTCGTTTTTTTTAGACATTTCTTTTTTATAATATAGGTAGTAGGATTTGCACTTTTCCATTATAAGTTTTTTTTAAACGTTTTAGTAGTTAATTTGGATTACAAGTTATAAGAGTTATAAGATAAAGACACAAAGAAATCTTTTTTAAACTCTATGTCGAGAAAGCATTTTGAATATGATTCTATTTTAAATAAGTATTTTTCGAGTTTTTGTCTTTAGAATAGAATCTATAATATTTTTCTGTCTAATTGGCGTTGTCTACACGAATCTAAATTCAACAACTATCAACTATACGAATCTCTATTCTAGTTTAATTGATCTAAATTCTAACTGTCTTTTTTTACATTGGATGATGTTATCACAGTTTTTTATAATGCAAGATCAACAACAAGATATTATTTATATATATATATAAGTATTATTATCACAAAACAACATTGCATTTCACAACTAGGTAGTGTGTTTAATTTTAGGTAATTTTTTAAATAATTTTCAAGGCTAATTCTAATTATTTTGGATATAAGCTAGATTCTAATCAATAACGATTTAATGAATTTTTGAAGAGGTAAGATAAGTAGAGAGGTATGGTAGAAGTAGATGGCTCTAGGACAAAATCCTACCGACCAAATCCTACCGACCGAAATCCTACCTAAACCAAAATCCAAAATTTTGTCAAAATTCTCAACTTATAAGATTTTTAAT
>JAQIXA010003746.1:0-13134 GCA_034699045.1 Nanhermannia cf. coronata Gr-Ori-00579
CAAAACATACAGGACAAAATTCCAATTTAAAGACAATTAAAAAATACACATTAGTGATAATTACCCTTGACCTCGAGACGTCAACTTGACCATCAGCATCAGCATCAAACAATAATATCAATTTCATTCAATTAGGCACCTGCACCTGACCTGCACTTGATAAGATAACTGATTAAAAAAATAAATAAAAAGATTTGTTTGTTAAATCGGCTCTGTTCTGTCTGTAAACCCCAAATTTGACCTCATAATCGCAAGTAGGCAACTACTAATTCACATTTTAAGAGACCAAAATCTGGGTTTTCAGAGCTGAACTAAACGAATAGATATAGAATTAAATTCTTAATAAGTCTTTTAATGGGTTTTGGTTTTGATTTTGATTTAGAGAGATAAAATCATAGTTCAATTTTAATTACCTTTCAGTGACAGAATTAGACCAAATTAAATTCTAGGATTCTCTTCATTAGCCCGAAAAGTGTGATATTTTAATTGTTGCAAATCTCAATTAAAAAAGCAATCCAGTTTAATTAAAAAAACAACAATTACCTAACTAACAAATTATTAAAAATCTTTTTGTTTTTCTTTACTTTTTCCTCAGCATGAAAGTTAAAATCTACCACGTAAAAAACTCGAGAATTTTTATTTTCGATTTTTACAAAAATCTCGGTTTGCCTCTACAGACTACAGACTACAGACTACAGACTACAGAACGGAATAGCAGCAGGCAAACTTTTTCACAATTCAGTTCTCATCAATTCAGTTCAGAAAACCCATATTTTGATAAAGTTATCAAAATTACAATTAAATACCGATACTCGTATCGTATTATATTGAGACAAAAATCGAGTTTTTCAGAATAATTCTACTTAAAAAAGAGTAGTTTTTTAAGTCAATATTCAATTCAATAAAATACCTAATGCTAAATAAGCTAAAACTAAAAAATCTAAAAAAGAAAATTCAATTTATTTCAGCTATGAAAACCCCGAATTTGATCTCATTTTCGCAAGTAGTCAATTAAAGTATGATAGCATAATTATACAAGATTGATTATGTTAAAGAAATCATACTTTATTCAATTTTATAATTAATATTAATATGTATTCACCCTTTACACAGTCACTCATCGAAATCTAGAACTAGAAATCTAGAATAAGTTTACAACTTACAAACAACTATTGAAAATCGTAATTGAAATTTTGATTGCATCATTAAAATCAAAATCAGTAATACATACCTTATAATTAAACATTTATCCATCAATATCTAGTACAATTATTACTTAATATTTTGAAAAAAAAATTATAATATTATTCAGTCAAATTAAATATTTATAAACTGTAAGTTATTAATCACACTGTTCTGCTTGCTGATCTAAAATAATCGTGCTAGTCGTTAGCTTACACACATCGATAAAGTATAAGAAACTAGGATTAGAATATAGGAAAAAATAAAGTTTAATTTCTATTATTATTATTATAATTAAGGATATACCAAATCAAAAAAGTCATAATTTAAAATAAAATAGGTAAAACTACATAAAATTAAAATTATTCATTTTATGATATTTATGTCAAAGTATCTGAGCTTTCAGGTTCACCGATATTTTGTAAAATAAAATACTTTTATCTTATCACTATCCGTAAATTGCATTATATTTATAAAAATTAAAATATGGGTAAAAGTTCGTGACCAAAGGATTATTAAAAAGTCTCCAATTATTATCATGATCATTTAAAAAGTTCTTAAACTAAACAATAAATATGTACGTAAATATCATCAATTATTCATAAGTAGTAAGTAGGGCAATATTTCTTATCTAAAACACTCATTCTTAAAATCTAAATATTCATTTTCAGATTTCAGATCAAAAGACCCGAATTTCATGTTGAGAAAAATTCATAGGGCTTATACTAATAGGACACTTTTAAACTTCTTACTCAAATACCGTCAAGTTACTCTAACTAAAAGTACTAGTAAAAGATTTATCTAGATTATAATTTATGAGAAATTAAGTTAAAAATATTTAAACTAGCACCATCATTCAATATTTTAGTCTGTTCTTTCAATTTACAAATTATTCAGGATATTGGGTGTAAAATATGATACAAATATTGAAGAGTTTGAAAAATTGGAAAAGCTCTCAATTATTTTGAAAAGGATTTTGAAATTATGTTACAACTTTCCTGTATTATTTAAACTAAAAAATTTTGTTAGGATTTAGAATAATGAGAGGTAAGACAAACTAACTTGGACTTGGACAATAATTTTGATTTTGATAGGAGACGCTAATTTAAAACTATAAAACATTTTTACAAGCCTTTTTTATCATTTTAAGGCTGACTCTTTCTCTCTCTAGATTTTAATTCAATTGTTATTTTTACTCGTATTGTTCTCATCTGTTTCGGTATTCGTTTCAGATGTTTTTGTTTCAATCACAAGAGTATCTTCATTTTGTTTGCCTTCCTCAACATGTTCTTCAACAATTGTTTCAGTCGATTGTTGTTGTGTAGTTGGTGCTTCTTGAGCTTGAGATTGTTGCTGCTGTTGTTGTTGCTCAATATTCAATTCGGCATCAGATATTTGAACAGCAATTGAATATGGTGGAGGATTAATTATTGATGACTGTGTTTGTGTTGCTGCTGCAGTTGCAGTTGATGAATTTACATTTACAATGGCAGGAGTACCAGATGAGCTATTATTTGGATCCATTGGAGGTTTCTTTGCATAACGAGGATCATTTATAGCTAATAAATTAAATATGTCAATGTCAAGTTAGAATCACAATTAATTTTTTTCTATAAATTGTATTACATACCTGTTTCATAATCGGGGAGATCTGGAAGCAAATTCTGTTGCATTCCCATAATATTTTGAGGATCATCATGTCTATTAAATTAAAAAGAAATTAAATCACAATTAACAAATTATTCAATAAAAAATTAATAATGTAAGTGCAGTAGTAGTTACCTATAAGCAATGACTCCACGAATTACAGTATTTCTTAACATCAAATATTTATAACAATTCCAAATAACACCAATTATATAAGCCTTGAAAGCAATGGTTGATACAATTAGAATAAGTGTGAGTAATGATAAAAGCTGAGGATCCATTTTTAACAATTCATCTCTAAAAGGTAGTCCTGTTATAAAAATTAATTTTTAAAGGTAAAATGTCAAGTTTCATAGGTTAGGTATTATTGTAAAAATTTTAAATACCAGGTTGGTTGATAATGACCTGTGTAACATCCGGAAGATATGAAAAATATCCAACCATTGTCAAACTATAAATCAAGACATAAAATCATCAAATAATCATTCATTTTAGATTTCACTAAAAATTGCAATCAAAATACAAGAACAATAATTATATTTTTATTTACCAAAATATGCAAAAATCAAACACTTTCAGAACAAAAAAGGGCATTAGGTAAGATGGACGGCCCCTAACCGCTCCATAAACCATTAAAACTGTGTAAAATAAAAATACCTCATTAAATAACTCATTTCGCCATTAATTATTTCCCCAATTTATCATTATTTTAGAAACTTACGTGTAATCATCATATTACACACTGTCAATAGTATCATTTCTATAAAAAAATAAATAAACCTAGTAATTATTCATTCATTGTTTATTCATAAGAGTTATTCATAAGAGTTATTGACGACATTTAGGATTAGGATAATTGATTTTTAAGAGTATATTATGATTATGCTGGATTATAATTATAATACGGAAAATTATTGCTTTTACTCACGAGAATTTGCTTTCCGACTATCCATGACAAAATTCCATGGGCCATTTCTCATCCCATCTATTCTAGCTCTAGTCGAATCCTCATCAAGTGTCCTATGATCAATTGTCAAAGGTTCATATTTGGGGCTCTCCTAATTAAAAATAAAAAAATCAATATTTATATTTTGATTAATAATTAATTATATTAGCAATGCAATGCAATGATAATAATAAAATACATATTAAATAATCGCCGGGCCGGTAAAATATAATTATAATAAATTAATAAAAAGCAAAGTAATTATGTAAGCTTGTCATTAATAGAAAAAAACTCCATATTATGTATTATGTAGTACATAGTAGAAACAATATGCTCATTTATTTATATCAAAGTTGCGTAAACAGTAGGCCATGTAAGGCAAGGCAATGGCAAAAGGTTTGAATATTCAATTATTTAAACCCAAAGTGTTTAATATGCATCAGTAATTTCGAGTTCGAGTAAAACTTCCATGCTTATTAAGAGTAAAAAGACATTTCAAGGGCAAAAGACACCGACAAGCCAAAAAAAGAAATTTAACTCTACTCTCTGTAGTATAAAAATAGTTTCTTGCAAGCATTTATTTAAATCATAAGTTCATAAGTTAAATTATAAGCAGCTGCAGCTGTACATCACTAGATATTTCATTCATTCGTTGATTCGTTTTGCGTTTTAAATAAAGTCAATTCTATTAATCCTAATCCTGTAGGTACCCTATTATAAAATAAAACCTATAATTCGTTATACTTTTAATACTACTTCGACAAGACAAAACTCACAATGTAATAATGTCAAGCCCTATTAATTCAGAGAATAACAAGAAAATGAATTATGATAAAAACAGAATAGTTATCTCAATTCTCTCAACAACAGTAATTTATAGGTATTATTACCAGTAAATAAATATCCCTAATCAGTAATCACATAATTTATCGAGAAGTTCTGGAATATTTTTAAAGAAAAATACTAATCTAATATTACATTACTTACAAATTAATACAACTAACATTTAATTTCGATTAAAATTACATAAAAAAAGAAATAGAAATTCTGATGAGAATAAATCAAGGATATTTCACATTGAAAATTGAAAAATTCGAATCGAAGTAATAATAAAACTACTCCAATTCAGTTTCTTTATACCTAATACATACCTGCATTATTTTTTTATTTCAATTTCAAACTTATCTAATATCCCTACTTAAAAATTAAACTTTGATAATAATATAATGACGGCATTTTATCTTAAAATCCTCTGAACTGAACGAGCTACGTTTTGGTCTACTCTACAATACAACTAAACTTGTATAATAATAATGCAAAAGGCAATAAGTTTAGTTGTATCATTCTTTTAAAAGCTTGGACCGTTACTATTAGTATTTATTATAAAGCAAAATTAAAATTGGGTAAGATGAACGATAAGATAACAGGACAGGACCAATATCGATTGACTTCAATTTATCCTCTGCGGTTTACCTTAATTGTAAATTATAAATTGCCTTAACTGCACAAGTATTTATATTTTATTGGAATTTGGATTTGGAGTAGGTATTAAAATTGATTGTACCCTATAGGTATAAGTAGTTAAATATTTTGTAGTAATAGGTTTAATAGATAAATTGCAGTTGTTTGTAAGGAACTTATTTTTGGAAATTGTCTTTAATTTATGGTTTTCCTGACAAAAAATAAATTGGATAAATAAATAAAAATAAATAACAGTCTTATAAATTATAAATACTTTATTAATATTATATATGCAGGTAAACGGTAAGCTGATAAGGGCTTACGGCTTACCTAAATAACTATGAATTAGATAAGTAGAAGGCGAAGCTAGAAGGTAGTGAATTAGGTAATAGTAAACTGATTACATTACTATAACTTAAGTACTAATTCTAAGTACCTAATGAAAAAATAATCGAGAGGTAACCGTAAACCAAAATAAAAATAATATTAGAAATGCAAACGAATATAATTAATTTGTCGGATAAGCATAATTATCGATCAAATTAATAAATATTATAACAAAATTGGATGGCAGGTGAATGAGGCGAAATGAGCGAACTAGTATAAAATTAAAAATTAACTTATACACTACACTGGCACTAATAAAGGTAAATATTAAATACTAGATAGAAAATAAAGCATCAGTTTCATGATAAAATCACAATTCAAGCTTTTTTAAAATATTTATTACATTGAATTGATCATTGAACGAAGTTGCTTACCAAAGATGCTGATACACCTCGAGCTTCGTGTACTTTACTTTGTGGTGTTGGCAATAGTGGGTCAGGCTTAGGTGTGCTAGGAAGATATCCATCATCATGATTTTGATCGTACATTACCACCTTGAAAAGTTCAAAGGGAAATTTAATATTTTGAGTAAGTACTTAAAATTACATTACTTAGGTAGGTATAATATAAAGTAATTTTTAAAATAAGATTGTAACTTACTGCTGCTACAAATGATAGAGCAAGAATGTAGAGCATCTAAAGAATAAAAAAAATCATCAATTAAGATTATTAGTCAATAGATTTTAGACTTTGCTTGATATAAATAAATTCGCACACAATTATCCAAATTCATAATACATCTATTCTGTAGATAGATATTAATAGAAATGAAAAAACTAATTACAATTTAGGTACTATGTATTTATACTATGTATTTTGTTATGTTATATGACGTTGCATCAGAAAGGTTCTTAAAACTCATTTAAAAAGATTAAACTAAAAAAATATCTTTAAAAATAAATCTAGGTATTTATTTTTGTATAATATGCATATTATTACTAAAAGATTGAAAGATTTAAAAACTTATAAAGATTGAAATCAAACAATAAGATGTTATGTTATGTTAGGTGCAACAATATTTTATTTTTTTTATATTTTACTAATTTTAACTTAATATTCATTCAATCACAATCCTTGAGAAAATCAGTGACCCTTCCCTATTATCTTAATAAAAGATAAAATAAGCAAGTAAAATATTATCATTACGTTATATTTTTTGCGTTTGATTATGAATTTTGATATCTTTAATACCTAAGTCTTTAATAAGTTTTTAACTTTTAATAATTAGTTTTTTAACATCAATTGTAATACGAGAACACGAACCTGCCTAAGCAAAATTGGAAAATACAAACTTATATATAAACTCTCCAGTTTATTTTTTATACTGCTAATACAGCCTGCTTCAATTTCTATTGTAAAATGTTAATGCTCCTAGTACCTACTTAAACTGTACTTAAGTCATATCATATCAAGATAAAAAATTGATAATAAAATATGGAAATCATTAAAATTAAATAGGTATCTCTAGTCTCTACCATCATTATTAGTATTAGCACAAGTATTAGTCATTCATTTTGTCTTGTTAATTTTTTACAGGAAAAGAAAATGAATCAAATATATTATAACCTAGCTTTTAAACTTATAATATTCTGCAATTTTAATTTTAATTGAAAGAGTAAAATTCTCAAATTACTCATTTTAGAAGTGGTAAGTGGAAATAAATGATTTGAGAAGAGCTTTTAAATTAAAAAACATAAAAAATACTGAATTGATATATGTATACAGATAGTGAACTGAACAATAATAAAATGACTAATAAAAACAAGTCTTCGATTTATAAGTTTAATTCCAATGTATAATAAAATAATTAATAATAATAAATAAAACATGGTTTGGTTTGGTTTGGTTAACTTTGGTTTAAGTTTATACTTTGGACTTTGGACAACTTTGTAATAGCCTAGAAATAATAGGGTGTCAAGTCAAGCTAATTTAACAATAGTTGTGATGAGAAAGAAATTGAAAGATATAATAATAGTATAAGTAGTAAAGTAATGAATAATGCCTATCGAAGTTTTGTTGGGCGTTTAAAGTTTATAAAAGTTTTTATAAATTATGATACTTGTAAATTAGTAATATATTGGTAATATTTTACATTACCTAGCTTATAATTTATCTTATCAGTAAATCTTAGCTAATATATTTTTTTTATAAATTTAAAACCCTGAAAAAATTTAACATCAAATACTTAACTTTCTTTTTTTCTCACAATTCAACAACGTAAATGTACCTACCTAAATAGTAAGTCAGTCAGAAGTCAGAATAGAAATCATAATAAAATAATAATATATAAATTCAATCCCAATCCCTGTACCTTTACCTACCTTCACCTAACCTACCTGTAAAGTTTTAATAAGTAGGCTAAACTATACTTACTTATAAAATTAAGTGGTAGGTAATTTAAAATTTTATGCTTAGATTTTTAATTTGAAGTGAAACTCTAAAAAACTCTATAACTCTTGGTTTTACATATATACCTAACCTAGGTTATATTATATGCAATGCAAAGTGAATGTATTTCATTCGATTCTTTATAAACTACCTATTTCCTTTGCTTCCTTCCGTTTTAATATATAAATAAATATTAAAATTAGTAAGTACAGTACGTATGGTTTATGATAATTAAACTGTATTGAAGTACCTATGTAATTAACTTTTACAAACAAAACAATAGTACCCTACCTACCTACAAAAGTTAAGACTATAAGTAACTATTTAAAATTCAGCTTTTCAGTTTGCTTGTTGAAAATTCTTGAAATAAATTAAAAATGTTTTGCCTAAAGACTTTTAAACTTAAAGACCTAAACTTTACATTAATTTACTTTACTTGTATGTGGCTCTGTCTACCATACAACTCAACCATGACCATGATACATATTAACTAAATTATTTTTTGTTCTAAAGTCAAGCATCAAGAGTAAATTATAATTTATGCAATCTAATTTATGATATGTACCTATGCTAATTAATTATTTAACCTCAAGTCTTAGATAAAAAATTAATAATATGTCTGTTCTGTTAGTACATTATAATTACTCATGATTCAAAAAATATTCTCAAGTAGGTATAAGGCAGAAATAGTCAGTTATTATTTAAATAAAATAATGATAATGAGCATAATTTTCTTTCTCCCCTTCGATTCCCTTAAAAATCTTAAATTAAGTTCTAAAAATCTTTTGAAAAGTTCTTAATTTTTTAAGTTTTTGAATGAATCACTAAACCTATCCTCCATAACCATATAAAAATAAACTTAACCTTAAAATTGTATAGGTTAATTATAATTTATAATTTAGCTTACCAAATGCCATACACCGATAAATATAGTTACAGTCCGAACATGAAAACAAAAACAAGTTCTCCATACATCGCGACGATCCATTCCCCAAAGATTAACAGGCATATTAGTGCCTCCTTCAGTACTTGATGATGGGGATTCTAAATCAAGTTCACGACGTTGTTCTTGTCGAAGAAAATATGATGAAGATGCAGGTGATGTGGGAGAATATCCTGTTCTTCTTGCTGGTCTCATATATATTTTAATAATGATTTAATACAGTACAGTCCATTAGATAGATTTAAAAATGAAACACCACCACTTAAAACCAATTCACAACGTCTTTCATTATATTTTCTTTTAAAATGATTTACTTTGTCGATCGACAGAATCCGAATCTGAAAAGAAAAAGGAATAAGAATCAAAACACAATAATAAAATAATTATAATAGATCATTTCGATTTGTAATTAAAATCCACTTCAACCTCTAAAATAAAATATGAATTTTATCCTTGCAAAAAACCAATTATTTTACCTACCTAATTGTAAGCTATCCTGCCTTGACATACATATAAAAAAGTGATCTCTTCAGAATTCAGCTCTGATCAAAACCATATTTAGATTTAGATCTCACTTTTAAAGTAAAATTACATTTAAAACTATAAACTCGAGGCCCAAAATCTGGTTTTTCATACCTAAATAGGCTAGGCAGCACATAGACTATACCTATACCTAATTTATAATTATATAATATTTAGAAAATAAGAAATCAAAATTCTACATAAAAACAGACATATTTATATAATTTACATATTTACCTAATTATTATTATGTCAATAAGCTATTGCAATTGCCTAATTCAATGCTAACATAAATAGAAAATTAGTAACAGATAACTGTTATTAAACTGACTGAATGCAGTTATTTGCAGACTAATAAATATTATTAAAAAACAATACCTACCTAATGAAAGGTTAAATCTGAAGGTCAAATCATAATTTGATAATCTCAACAAAATCATAAAAAATCTAATCATAATTTCTATATTCATGAAACGTAAAATAACAACGTTTTCTACTAATGACTAATCTTATCCAAATATGCCAATAAACCCCTTAGAATAATACATAATTTTAATTTCTAAAGTCATTTAAAGCCCAATTATAATTTACCTACCTTAAATTGCTCAATGATTCTTCAAAAGATCTCCCAAAAAAATCCAAAATTCTGATTTCTTGACGGTCCAAAATATCTAAAAAAATGTAGTTTCAATAGCGACCTGACCTTTCCTTGGACACAAATGTAACACTTGACACCTCTAACTATGAGGAAAACGCCCCAAAATAGCTAAATTAGTTAAAATAGTTAAAATTACTAAAAAAAATGGATGTTGACCAAAAAGTAAAAAGTCCAAAAATGAAAGTAAATGACTAATATAAATGAAATGTAACTTCTAAGGTTAAAAACTCGGTTAAAAATGTTAAAAATGGGTCACAAATCGTATTGACCTTAGTTGACCTTTAAAAAGGGCATTTGTTGTACTTTTTTTAATTGTAATTAAATGGACGTCATGTCCTATCCTTTGATATTTTGCAAGTAGGTAAAATAAAATTTCTAAAATGTACCATTGAATTGAGTAGGGGAAATAGAATCGCAAAAATTGCTTAGTAGAATTTTCGAGGTCAAATCTCTACGGCCTGAGCTCTGTAGGAGGATTATGGTATTTATTTTATGGATGATTTTTTTCTACCACTAGGTTTGAGCACTAGAGATATTCTATTTTGTAACACGCCGGATTCTTATAAAATTTTTGGTCAATTTTGGACAATTTTGGACAATTTTTGGTATCACCCCGTATACTTTTGAACATAATTAAATATGCAAAACGACGCTGGAGAATTCGTGGACTTGTATGTCCCAAGGAAATGGTAAGAAAGACATATTTTTATACATTTTTAATCATGAATTTGACCGGCACATTTTACATTTTAAATACCAAAAAGTAGTTTTAGCTTAAAAAACCCGATTTTGGATCAATTTGTACTAGTCGAGTAGTAGGTTATGTAATATGTACTTGTAATTGTAGATTACGATTGAGACAAAGTGGGATTTTTCACAGCTGAAATACATGAATTTGCTAATTTGCTATAATTTTGCTAAAGATTTGATTTGAAGTATGTTTTTAATTGTATTTTGTAGACAGTAAATTACTGCTCTGCGGCTCTGCTCTGTTTAAGAATTCAGCTGAGAAAACCCGATTTTGGCTCAATTGTACATGTATTTACTTTTAGATGTAGAATTGAGATCAATTAGGATTTTTCACAGCTGAATTAATCGTATTTTGTAAGACAGTAATTTACTGTTCTTGAGTTCTGCGTTCTGCATTTATTTTGTAATCTGCATAATATTACAAAATATTCTTTAATTCAGCTGTGAAAATCCCGATATTGAAGTATGTAAAGTTTAGTTCAGGGTCGAAATTATAGAAAAAATTATACCTAGAGTCTAGAGTAGGTTTAATTGATTGTTGAGCCTTTATAAAGACTTGAGTAGATGTTTAAGTTTATATGTATTGGTGTTTAAATATGTACTAATTTGTAATTATTTTTTAAATTATAGTACTGCAAGTAATAGGATTATTCATGCTAAGGATTATGCATCGATTCAAATTAATATTGCCGATGTAGATGAGTCGACCGGAAGGATGACCGATACATTCAAAACCTATGCCATTTGTGGAGCTATCCGTAAAATGGTAATTTCAATTTATTTTTTTTAAATGTTTTCTAATAGGAATTAGGTGCCTAAATTCTAAATTATTGTTTTATTGTTTGCTACAGGGTGAATCTGATGATTGTCTTAATCGATTAGCTAAAAAGGATGGAGTAATTGCTAAGTAAGTTAAGATTCGAGTGATATTTTTATTTGTGTTTAGTGTTTTTTGATAATATTATGTATATAATGACTAATTATTGTTTTTTTTTTTGTCTTTTATAGGAATTTTTAATTATTAATTTAAACAAGAAATCATTATACCATCCCAAAAAATTGTTATAATTTACAGACAAGGGCAATGATTGAATAAATTCGTTCGTTGTTGTTTTCTTATGAAAAATTAATCAAACACAATTCAAGATTTGACGTTATAACCCTCATTAATTGTCAGTTAAAGTTACTTATTACCTGCTCATAAGTTACCTATGTAGGATACTTATTTATTTTTCTAACTATTTAGACTTGTAGGGAGATAGATTATCATTCTATCATTAACCCAATGAACCATTCCACTAACGATAAAAATTATAATTCAAATTACTTGCTATGAGAAAACTAATGCAAAGGTAGGTATTTTATAAATAACTAAAATATTTTAAAAATCATCCGTATTAATACTCAAGTTAGTAAATACTTAAGTAATTTATGAACATAAGAAAAAATTGATTATTTACTCGATTATACAAGTTTGTATTTGTGGGTGTTTAATAGTTTCATTTCAAGTATAATCTTTGAAAATGTTTGGTTTTTACACACCTACTTATTGCATAAACTTAACTCTGGCTCATATTTACTTACTTTGTATTGTAAGTTGTGGATTCACGGGGTTTGACCCACCTATTCGACCAATGATTAAGATTAAACTGATCTTGAGATCCTAATATGGAATATTTCAATGTCATTTTTAATTAATTCTTAGCTTTTTGTTTATTAAAAAAGTGAGAATATTTGCATAAAAAGTATTTTAAAAATATTGAACAAAATCATACCCTTACCCTCATAATCACTCATAAACATTAAATATAATATGATAACTGATCGTTACTTTCATGATCATTCTAGAGGTGAGAAATTTTAGCCCTTTTGCCCGCCCGCCCAAGCCCGACCGGGTTTTTTTCGGGCTTGGGCATAAGGAATTTTTTTATTTCGGGTTTCGGGCTTTTGAGACTCGAAGAAACCCGGACAAGCCCGAAATTACTTAAACTGTTAGAAAAGCGGAAAATTTTTACAATGAAAGGTTAATTTTCACTCATAAAAACAAATTCTACTTCAATTTGAGGAATATTTTTGCTAAATTAAATTTTTTATTATTAATTTGGCATAAAAAACATAAGAAACTCTATAAAAATTCGAAAAAAATTGTAATTAATAAAATTTAGGGTTTTTTCGGGTTTTTTCGGGCGGGCCTATTATTTTTGATCTCGGGCTTGAGTCGGGTTCGGGTCAATTTTTAGGGAATAGACC
>JAQIXA010003747.1:0-13134 GCA_034699045.1 Nanhermannia cf. coronata Gr-Ori-00579
TGATATAGCTTATATATTGTCATAAAATATAATCGTTTTTACTCTCACGAAAGATCGCACTCTCGGAATACAAGAAATAATTTATATAATTGTATAATTAGTTTAGGTTTATTTTTAATCTTTCTTATTTTGGGAGCGAAGTGAGCACTTACTATTCAACTTTGCTTGCACTTTTTCCGTCTGTCTGTTTGTCTGTCTGCCTGTCCAGAGGATAACTCGAGATCTAATGACCGATCTTAACTAAATTTAGCATTTAGGACACTTTTAGGGTCTAGTTGTGCCATTTCGACAAATATTTCAGATTGCCCCACCCCTTGGGGTCAGGGCACCCTTTAAAGATTCCCCATGTTAATCAAATGGGAAAAATCAAAAATGAGGTTTAAGTTGCTTTAGGGGTAATCGACGACGGAGGTTCCGAATTTGACATTCATTTAACCAGAAAATTGACCTTTGACCCCGGAAAATATGGCAACTTGAGATGCCTTTATCGCTTTACTCGCCGAATAATCAACAGCTAAAGAGCTGCTGAATAAGTCCTAGTTTAGCCTTAAGATAAAGTCCTTAACTACATATAAAGTTATTGTTACAGATAAATACCTAAATTGATATCTAAAAAAATAAACACACTTGAGATTTTCTCATGATTCTCCAAAGATAAAGGTCTTCAGCTCTTCGAGTTCAAAAACTTTTTTGGATCTATTTTGATTTTTTATGCCCTTGTAAATACTATAATTTTATAGTAGGAATAACCTTTTGTATTCTTTCTAAGATTCTCAAAGTCTCGAGAAAAAAGTAAGAATAGTTGTTGTATTTCAAACTTTTCCAGATTTTTTTCTTGAACCGATACAAATAAAAGTATTGAATTAAAGTACTCTACTATATCTATTTGTATCTATATAATATTTATCTTATAGTGCTGTCTATGTCTATGTCAATCGGACTTTTGTGCAAAAGCTATTTACTTTTTCCTATGCCTGTCAAAGAACTTTTTCTTTCTTCTTACAATTCAATCCCTTTCTTACCAGATTTCTTTATCAACTTCATTCACATTTTATTTACTTACTTTTCTACAAAATAAAAGTTTACTGCTGTGCTATACTATGTATATAAGTAGGTAGTGTGAATTGAATGATAGATCGTCATAAGCTTTGTACCCTAGTGTAAATATATATAGCCTACTTTCCTATTTAAACAATTTAAAAATAGGGAAAAAATTCAGAAAGTTGCAAAAAAAAATTTGGCAAACAAAACCCACAAATAATTTGACAGATTTTATTTCATATTTGGTATAGGAGTTGATTTGGGATAGTTCGGAAATGTTTTGAAATTGGCATACATTATATTTGTAGGTACATATTATAATTGTAAAAGTAAATTGTTTGGTTTTTCTACTTTCACGGTCTATTCACAAAATTTCATAAAGATTTATTTTCTTTAACTGGAGCAGTAGTAAATTATCTTTTCCTTTTTTTTCGAGCAAGTTGGTTGAATAGATAGAGAATGAATGAAATCTTTAATTCGCCAAAATCCTCAAGATTAAAGATACCATTTGTATAGGCTTAAATAGTATTAAATACTAGTATGAGTTATTCTATACTACCAAGTATCAAGTAGAGTATTGTGTAAGGTCCAAAATTTCTTAAAAGGCAAGTATTAAGAAATGATATAATAGAAATTGTGTGGTCTTTTCTTTTCTTTCTCGATTTTCAACTCGGTTGGCCAACTTTCTTGTCTTTTTAGGAGAATTTGAGATAAGTAGTCCTTTACAGTACTATATAGAGCATGAGAAAGATAGCAGGATTATTAGGCCAAATTTAAACAGATTTTGAATTTTAGAGAAATTTTTGGCTAAATTGTTGTAATAGCAAAAGTCAAGTTAAAAAATTCAACTCAAAAACTCTTACCTACTTAAATTTCAAGAAAAGGATGCTAATTTTAGTGCTTATGAATAGCAAATTTTTAACTTTTTAGCAAAATTGAGATATTTCAATTTTATGATCTTAAACCATTTTAAGATCTTTTTATGCCTTTTGATATTTGAGCAAAAATGTCCCAATTTCGAGAAATATTTCGTTTTTTATGACAATTTAGGTTTTGAGGGTATTTTGACTGTATAGGACAATTGACAATAAATTTATTTTAAAGCCTAGTCTTTATACAATATTAACAAGTAGTACAATTTATATCTGGAAATCATGTTATTCTCTGAATTCTGCATTCTCCGAGCTCTTCATGACACAATTCCTATAATCTTGGCCAAAAGTTTGAAATTTGAAAATATAATAATTGTTCTGTCTTTCAACAAAAACTTTCCCATAATAAGTAGATAACCAAAAACTAGAATTGCATTGTCCTATAGTAGAACTAATATAAATAAAAAGATAAAGGAAAAGGAAATGTTCCAGATTTGTTCATCGAGTCATTCAAATTCAGAATCAACAATATATCTAAACATAAGTAGTAGGACAAAAAAGCTGTTTAATTTAACCATTTACATACTTTTAAATATAAATAGGTATATGTAGATACATTTAGAAACTCAATATTCCTTCATAAGAATATAGGTATGATAGCAAAACTACGAAAATCGAGAAAAAATTTTACTCGAATTTTTATGCCAGTATCTAAAAGTCTGTACCTATAAAATATAGTTTTACTTTTAAAAAGATAAATGAATTTCCCTCTCAAGATATATTTAATAATTACAAATATCAAGATAATGTGTTCGGTATAATGTATAGTATTTAGGTAGCAATGTAATAATAGCAAGTATATATGTAATGTCCCTAGGTCCTAGGTCCTTTACTATAAACACTACCTAGTGTATTTAACAATCTTTTTTAAATGAATCAAGATTCATTCTGAACAATTTTCTTTAGATCATGTGACCAAAAAATCGGAAAATTGGACAAGATTTTTACTCAAAATCAAATCAAATTCAATAGTTTGCGTCATATCCTGAGCCTAAATTTGAATTTCAACTGTAGATTTGTTCATTATTTATACAAGTATGTAGTAGTATAAACTTATGGAGAAAGTTTTTCGTTACATCAAAAAGAATCAAGATGGCTTTCTTAACTCAAAAAGCGTCAAAAATCTCAAGATGCAACTTTTTCTCCACTTTCTTGAAATCTTTCTGTAAAGTTCATTTATACTGGACTGTATTTATTGATCTTAAGAATAATCCTATATTCATTTTGCAATAAGAGAGAGGGCAAGATCGATTGACCTAATACAGAATAGCCTAATACAGAATGTTTTAAGCACAAATTCCTAATTAAACCAAGCCTGCAATCAATGTAGTAATATAATTTCAGTGAAAGAGACAAGGCTATTAACTTTGATTTTGATTGAGAATGGCCATCTTAGCAGTATTCAACATCAGTATAAGTACTACGGATATATGTATCTGGTCTTATTAGATACCTAATAAAATAAATAAATACAATACAGTATATAGGATAGGACTATATTTTGTGGTCTAGTTTTCTATAATAAGAAAACGAAGAATTCCCAAAAGTAATTTAGCAAAATTTAAAGACCCCTGGGGATGTCTTCAAAGTTCACTAGCTGAAATATTATTGGATTTCTAATATTTTCATTACATTTTTTGTAAGTCGAAAAGTGTGTAAAAAAAATATCATTTATTTTTCTAAGAATGCAAATATTTATTTTAGCCAACTAGGAATTTCAGTACCTACTAATGATAGTATTGATAACTTAATGACTATAAAACCTCATTTAGCCTATCATGATCATTATGTCATTAGTTAAAGAATAGATATGTAGGTAGGGTACTTTAGATTTGTATTTTTAATATTTAGCAGAACCAATATGAAAGCTAGAATCGATAAACATTTGGTTTGAAATTGAATGTAATGTAATGTAATGAATCGAATAATTCTAATACATACTCGTATATTTTGAAGGGTAAATACACTTTTGAAGGTTTTTTGGGGTGAAAAAATTAATTTAATTCCTCATAAAAAGGGAGAGGAGAGAAATATCTGTGTAGTATTTCGATGGGATTTTTTAGCTGACACTTTCGAATACTGATCGAGTAAATTATCATTATCATTAGTTACCTTTAGCCCGCATTATACCAAAAATAATGTTCAAACCCCAATGTACATATGAAATATCAATACCCTGTTCGCAGCTTTTGTAGTGCTATATCAACGCAAAATTTGGCCTAAAACTCGATTTTGGCAAATTCCGCTGCAAACAGCTCCAAAACTGTAGCGGGAAAATCTGCAACAAACTGACTGAAATAGTGAAATATAAGGATTTTTAATGATTTTTGAATATTCCCGCTTCAGTTTTGGAGCGGAATTTGCCAAAATCATTATCAAAATCGAGTTTTGGACCAAATTTTGCGTCGATATATCACTCAAAACCAGCTGCAAACAAGTTATTGGCATTTCCTATGCACAAATCCCGGACCCCCTTTAAAATATTTAATTAAAAATAATTTTTTAACCTTGCCTAATCGTGCATTAGTTTTAAATATCAGACAAGATATTAGAAAAAAAGCTTCTGAAATATTTAATTTATAAAAATCTCGGGAAGGTTATAACTTTTATTTAAGTATTTTAGCCCCTACAACTTTTACAAACCATTATTGTTCCAAATCGGATATCATAAGTATTTTTTTAGGAAATATTAAATGTTTGATAAGAAATATGAGGAAAATTGCATAATTTTGGTATAAATCAAAAATACTTTTAGGCCGATAGATAGGTAAGTAATTTTGTTGCACAAAATCAAATACCATTAGGCATCGATATCGATAAGTACCTATTACCCAAGGAAAGGATAAGTATCCGTACATACAATACTATATAAATACATTATAAGAACAATATTTGCTACCTATGAGTGTATATTTTTAAGATTCTAAAAATACAAACAAACATGAACTTGAAATATAAAACCCATTTTCAAAATAGGGAGCAATAGTAAGTACCCTATCTTATTCAAATTGAATAAAAAGTCACAAATTTTAGGGTGATTTAATAGATAATGCAATGGAATATCAATTGGAATGTAACATCTGGTCTAATGCCTTGATATTAGGATTTTTGGCTAAAAAAACGAACCCATTTCTATCAGTAGATCCTATCCTACATATATAAATAGAAGCTCTCCAAAAAGTAGTCTTCAAAAATTACAAATTTTTTCAAATTACCTAATTTAAATGGTCAAGGTAACTTTTTCTTTAAAAATCCAAAAAATAATTCCAAAGAAATAATTCAAGTACAAGTAATATGAATTGTAAGGTCTATAGACCTTTTAATGATTTAGAGAGAAATTGGTTCATAATTTAATTAATAAACATGAATGTCACACCACAAAAGTCAAGATTTGGAGCCGGTAAAAGTGGGATAGTAAATCGAAAATCAAAACCGGAAGTAGCTGCTGGAGATCCTCAGCCACTATGTAGGCGACCCTTGGCTGGTGTTTTATTTGCAGTTTCATTTGTACCTAAACTACCTATATAAATTCTAAATTTTTTCAAAATTTAAAATTCTCATCTACTCTATAGGCTATGTCACTTGGTCTAATATGTCTTCTGGGGGGTACTTATGGTTATTTCAGTGGTCCCTTCCCAACAAGACAGGCGATGATTGGCGGTTTTTTCGTTTTTGTTGGCAATAGTTTATCCATTATTTTGACAATCATTGCATGTGTTTTTGTGTACAAAGGAAAAAGTCATAAAGTTATTTTAGTACTAGTAAGTAATATAATCAAATTACTCAAAATTTCAATCTTTTTTGTTGAATAATTAATTAATTTTGATTTTTGTTTAGTTAGTTGTTTCCTTGTTTGTAGTTACCTGTATGGCAGGCTATGTTGCTTTCAGTTTTTTAGTAAGATTTGCAAAAAATAAATTTTTTCTTCTTTATTTATCTTGGTTTTTTCTAGACTTTATATCTAAAGGCTGGTGATGTTGATACTTTTATAATGAATCACAATGGAGTCCCAAGTTTTATTGATACTATGCAAAAAGAGATGGTAAAAATTTTGAAAAATTTTGAAAACTACTTTGTATAAGTTAATAATAGCTATTCTGTTGTATTTTTTTGAAGAAATGCTGTGGTGGATCAGATTTCAGGACTTATGTTAACAAAACAATGAAAAATGGCAAATTTTCTGTACCCCCATCTTGTTGCTGGCGACCCCAGGAAGACTCATGCTATCATGTAAAAAAATACAAATATTTTAATAGAATCATTAGACTCAAAATCAATCAAAATACGAGTATCCAATCATATCAATATATGTAAAGGATCTCTGAATTTCTTTTATAGAATTTAGAAATGATTGAACCAAATCATTCTGTGACCCTGTATGAACCACATGGTCCAATTGGCCACAAATCTATTGACTACATGAAAGCCTTGGAGATTTGGAATGAGGCTTTAGCTATCATGAAAGAGGTAAATTTTTTCTGAATTTGAGATAAGTTTGGTTTCATCTTTGTTTTGATACTTAACTAATTTTGCTAATTAGGTCGAACAGAAAAATCCGGACATGTTGTCTAATAATATGAAGCCTTATATGGATTTAAATCACGAAAAAGTTGTCGCTGTTATGGTATCTCCTAATCCTGCTCACAAGCACGTGAAAAAGTATGGAAATGAATCTTACTACCTGACGGATGAGAACAATCTCAAAATCAAAACTTTTGTAAGATTTTCGCTATTAAAATGCTACTCAAGACCCAAGTACCCTGAGTATTTAGGTCCTATTAAAGTTGAATTATAATCTCATTTTGATACTTTTTGAGCACATAAACTATTCAACTTTGACTTATGATATCTACTTTGTCTGTCCAAAATTGACTCAAAAACCATTGCAACGATTTTAACCTTTGTTATAAAATAAATGACCCTTATAGGGTCTATTTTTGCCATTGCTACTTAGTATTAGACAAAAATTTCAGATCCTAGTACCCTAACCTAAACAATTTTTCGATTTTTTTTCTTCTTATTTCTAGGGTTGTGGGACATATCTTGAAGGATTCTCGGGTTATAACCTTGGTCACCCACGTCACAGATCCCTCATAAATGGTTGTATTGTCTCTTTAAAAGTTGTCACATTTCTAGTACTCTTAGTTGAAATCGCCAAATGTATACTAGTCCTCTACTATGGATTGAAATTTCGAATGGAGCAATCTGGTGTTGGTGTTGGAGGTGATAGTTTGATTAATCCACCACAAAAGAAATCTGCAAATCAATCAGCAGTTGGTGGACCAAGATCGGCAATTGCAGCTGAACCCCCTCCAAAACAACCTAGAGTGAAACGGACTAGAAAAGGTGCTGCCACGAGACCTGGAGCCAATATGAGAGATAAGGATGCAATTGACACACCTTGGGGTTATGATTTATAGAAAAATTTATTTTAAAAAATTTGGAAAACAAGACAGAGAATATCATTTTATAAATTTTTGTTAATTATTGATCTATCGTATTGTATTTCAGACAGTGTAATAAAGTACCTAAGTTGTAAAAAAGTGAAACTTTGTATTTGAAATTAACATTTATTTTTGTAGTCTGTCGTCTGTAATGTATAATGTATAATATAGTCTATAAGTATTAATAGAGTCGAGATAAATGGATTTAGGTTTAGTGATTTCATTAGCACTACTTTTATTTTCCTTCTCCAGCTAGTCCATTAAAGCCTCTAAGCTTATTTCATTAGTTTAATCACTGAATCTAGTTTTACCCTAAAAACCATGGGCTTATTACATTTTAGTATTAGTAGTAAGTAGAAGGAGTTTTAGATACCTAGGACTATATAGTAGATGAGGATGAGGCAACAGAAATAATTAAAAGAAATGGATACACTAATGCAATGCAAATGTGTCTACATAAAAGCCTATCTATATACTGATTGTATGGTTAAAATATTCTTAATTTGAAACAGAGGAAGCCTCGCAAATGACTTGTATGCTTTTAAATTACAAAGGGCTTTTACTCGTACTTGTATCAGTATGTACAAGATCTTGAGGATTCTGTCCTTGTTAAGACTAATAGCCATTTGCTTCTAGGAGAACATTTTTGTTTTAGGAAATGACCCAATGTGTAGTTCAACAGCTTCGCTCATTTAATCATACAAAATAGCCAAAATTCGAAATTTTCGAATTTCAAATGGTCAAATATGTAAACTCTAAAAAATGCTTAAAAAAGTCAAAATCTACATTTACCCTTTCTATTCTACTATCTACTACCTACTTATAATTTAAAAAACTTATTTATGAAATTATGCAAAGTACCTACTACTATTTAGACTTAGACATTGTACATTACAAATCAAATAGTATACTAAAAGCTGAAAGATTTTAAATTATTTCTAAAATTATTAAATATCCAAATCAAAAATCTCAGATTCTGAAATTCTCAAGATCTGAAAGAGTTAAAAATTTATAATAGGTACTTTCCTATTTGACATTTTAAAAGTTGGTTTAAATTCCTATTTAAATACTCCTTATTAGATATGTAAGGGAACTAAGGAAGGGAACTAACTCCTAAGTGCAGTATAGGTACTACTTGTGTGTTTACATATTTGAATTGAACCCTTAAGGCATCTCATATGAAATTTGAACATCTTGAATTTTCTGTTTTGAAATATGTACATATTTGTTGTATCCTGAGCAAGTGTTAGCACTTTTGTACACTTGACCATCACGACTTGCATACGAAATTTTGACTTTTCTCGACTGTGGGTACTTTTTGACACGGACAAATTCCACTTGTGTTTGTGGTTATATTAAGGTAGTACATGTATCAGTTTCATAAATTTTGAAATTATTTCTATCTACTACTACTAGCTGCTAGCTAGTAGATAGAAATACAAAGTACCTATTTGTAGGTACTCGTAGTACTCGTAGTACTAGAGAATTTGGTCAATTGCATGTAAAACTTTGTATATTTGTACATTTACATTTAGAGGATTAAAAGGAAGCTTAAGAGACTCATTATTTGGAACTTCCTTTTCTCTCAAAGTTTGTGAAACTTGAGACTTGTGTGTCTTGAGGCTTTTTTTCTTGAGGGTGTACAACGTGATGTAGCTCTGATTTTCTTCTGATTGCGGAAAAAGTCCTAATTTCTTGGGTCAGTTTGAGTTTTTTTCCTCGTTACTTTATATTTTTTTTCGAGACAGATAAAGTTTCACTGCATGTCTATCTGCTGAAGTTGAAGTTGAAGCTATTCTTAATTCGAAAGTCGATAAATTGTATGCACTTGACTATCCTTAAGTTGTATCAAATTCTCATCATTGAGGAAATAAAAGTTTAGAAGATTTTCTCGCAATTTTGTCAATTCTGTAACTATCTCAAAGCAAAAATCGTCTAAAATCATGAAAATGCCATATACATAATACATACCCAAGAATAAACATTTCCTTTAAATTTTCACAAAGATACGAATTACGAATGATAATAATTTAAAAAAAAAAGATATGGGAAAACGAAAACTAACCTAAATATATTTTGCAAAATATTGGCTGATGATTTTGATAGGTGGGTACTCAATTGCAACAAAATATGATTACCTAAAAACCAATTGTTTCCAGATTCGAGATCTCTGTTAAATTCTCTATCGATTTTATTTCTCATTTGTTAAAAAATTTGCAGTCTGCGTCTATACGTAAATATTTTTACAAATAGACTAATATTCGTAATTATAATTGAAAGGTAATTGAAAAACCCTGATTTATTTGATATTTTGGCAAAAAATTTCATTTTTTCAAAAGCCCAGATATGGAAAAGTAGATATTTGACAAAAGTTGATCAAAGTTTCTTAACCAAATCAACCTACAATTCAACTCTGATGCGTAGAGGGAGAAGTAAATTCTTAAATTCTTGACTTTTTTTTACCAAAAAATAAAATAAAAACTTTTGTGACCAAATCTTATCTACAGGGGAAAAACTACTTTTTTTATTTTTATGGTACTTGCACTATATGTATACAGTTTCAAGATCTGAAGAATTTCCTTACTTTTTCATTTCATCATTGTGACTAGTGTAGAACTGATGTTTCTTTTTTTCCTTGGTACATTTAGAGACTTATGAGTCCTCTGAGAATTAAAGAAAATGTCACTTTTATTCTATACTCCATCCATTACTCAGAATCAGACCTTTGTCCGACTTACTTACCTAAATATAAAAAAATACCTCAAAGACACTTTTTTCCTACTCTTTTATATCAAAAAAACTTAGGTAGGTATATGTTTATTTATTTATATTACAATAGTACATACTTTGGTACTAGTACTTTAGTGGATACTAAACTTACAAAATCAGCTTATTTTTTGTGCAAAAAAAAGCTTTGAAATAAATAAAATAAACCTGTCAAACTTTTTGAGTATTTTTCGCAGATTTCGCCATTTACTTGAGAGACTGAATTTAATACTTAAAAATTCTCAAAAATCTCATAAAAAGTGAATAAAATAAGTTTAAAATAAATCTCCAAGAGCTTATTTATATTTACTCTTTATCCATTAGCTTTTATCCTAGTTCTATCTACCTATATGGTCTTAATATAGAATTTCAAAGTGTCAAAAATTGAAAAAAAATTTAGTCTTAACCAAATTTGTTATACACTAGAAGGAACCAATTTCTAAAAACTTTGGACTTGGAATCCATGTTCTAATGAGAAAAGATCCTATTAGACTTTACCTCTGTATCCAATCAAATTATGAAAATTTCAACCGAATTATCAGCTTCGAATTATTCGAATTATCAGGATAAATTCATTTCGTAAGTTTGATAGGAGCTATTTTCGACTATTTTTGAGACATTTTTGAGATTTGTAAATTATCAGAAACTAGATAATTTGCATATTATGTTAGCTATTTTGGATTTTTATAATTTTAGTAATCTCTCAGTAGGTACTAGGTACTCGAATTGTGATTCAGATTCAGATACGCATTCTATAGGTTTGAATGGATATTTTTCTATGCTTGGTCTTTTGCAAGTGAAAAGTGTAAATGGCTTGTTTCCGATATTAAATGTAGCGAAAGCGAAATGTAAATTCCCATAAGATCTCTGTTTAGGTACTACAGACTACAATAGTTTAAATGTCTATACTAGTACAAGTATAGGTATCTCTAACAAAGAGTTAAGTTCTCATAGCAGTATTCAGTATACCTTACATATGTACATATATGTATACTTGTTCTACATTATCTTGGTAAAATAGAGATCTTACAACTTCCTTTTCCTTGAATTCTAAATTCTACTACTAGTACTCATGTAGTAGGGGTACTACATGAGTTAAAATACTTTTCTTCCTGAATTTCAAGAAAAATTGCAACTTTTCACTTAAATAGAATAGAATATTCTGTATTTCTTACACCACCACCACTTGCAAAAACTCATGAAACTATGAAATTTTTACAATACTCGTGTATTCCTAAACATCGTATGGTGTCTTGTAAAAATATGGATATAAACCAATTGCTTTTTCCCTTACCTAGGTAGGTGCCTACCTTTTTTGAAATTCAGGACAAGTTCGACTAATGTAATAAAAGTTGGGAAGCTAAGGCTTACAAGATTGGAGTTTGGAGATAGAAAAAGTTTGAGAATATTTTGCAAAAATTCATATTCTGTGGTAGATTAAGCAAACAGTTGTTTTATAGTCAAACTAAATTTTTGTCAAAATATTCTTGCAATACTTCGTAAGCATTTAGATGCACAATTCCTAAGGATAATACCAAAAATTCACAAGATTTACCTAAGTATCAGTCGCAAAAGTCACAAAAATTTATCATAATGCAAAAATCAAGATAAAATTTGTTCAATTTTGAAAGACCTCAGGATCAGTGCAAGTCTAATGCTAAAAGTACTCATATTTTCTGCAAAATTTCTGAAATTTCTAACGAATTGGAAAAAAATTTTGGTCAAAATTCTTGAATTTTTTAAAATAATGTTTGTATTGGCTATATAATATATTTGAATAAATATTGAAATTTGACCTTTGACATTTTTCTAGTGTGAATTAATACTAGATTCCCATCTCAATATGGATTTTTAGACAAAAAGAGAACACTTTTTTTCAATTTTTTTCGCGAATAAAAATTAAATTGGATAGTCTTGAAATACAATATTGTCTTTTTCAATTACCTACATACATCTTGAACTATATTTTATTCATATATGTAGGTACTATACTCTTCAAAGTAGGTTTGTTGGAGTTTTTGTGGTAAAGTACCATACTACAAGTCATTTTAGTAATATTTTTGGTGGGTAATTTTAATGAGTTAAAATTAAATATTAAATATTAAAGGGAGTATTTCAAAGGGGGCAAAGATTAAATTGAAAGTGAAATTGAAATTGAAAAGAAGAATTATGGATTTGAAACTTTTCCTACTACATAAGTAGTAAAAGTAGTAGTACTACTAGTACTTGTACATATGAAAGTAAGGCAGTTAAGTACTCGTACATATTTGTTATGAATGTAGTCGGTAGAAACTAATTCTATAAGTCTGCTGGTGATTATTAATATTAAAACAAATGTGGGAGGCTTTTGTGAGAAATTGAAGAAAATATTTTAAGGGATTAAGAGACAAAGCTTCTTCTGTTTAAAGCTTTGTGTGCAAATAAAATAGAGGAAAATTTATTTTGACACACGGGGTTATTGTGTGGTTCAAAGGTCAAATTGCAAGTCACCTAAAATCAAAAGTGAGGTTCAAAGAATTCAAACTACTGGCATTTGAAAAAACAAAAATTCAATTTTATTTTCCTTAAGTGATACATTCTGGAAAGTTTTCATTCGAGCCATTTTAGTTCATATGTCCTATTCGCAATTAGGTACATCTTCTTTATGCTTAATTTGAGCCAATTAAGGCTAGTTTTAAAGATTTATAAATGACATTATTGTAGGTACAATACATTGGATGAGTTTGGCTAACTTTTGACATTCCAAAGTAAAATTTTGACAAGTATCTGAATTCAAAAATTTTTAAAAGTTCAAGTTCACTTCAATTAATTCCATCTAATAAATTTTTGAATGATCAAAATTTCACAAGAGAATTTGATTTTCGACATTTTAATTTAGTTGGATATTTGTACCTTTAATCTTATCGTTAGTAAGTAGGTACTCTGGTACTGGTATACTTTGCCTTTGAATA
>JAQIXA010003748.1:0-13125 GCA_034699045.1 Nanhermannia cf. coronata Gr-Ori-00579
GTCATAATTATGATCGAAGACACAATATTTGTAAAATTTGTCTAGATAATAATGGTTTAGCTAACCGAATGAGTCGATTACATTTCTAATTACAATAATAATTAAGAATAATTTAACTAGGAAAAGTGTTAATATTATTCGGTAGGTATATATTTTATTGAAACTGAAAAATGTGTGATAATTTTATTACTTATTTATACTGCCTATTTTCTTTCATTTAATATAATTAAATATCTATTAGACATTAGGCTATTTCGAGTTCCTAAAAACTACTTAAGAAAGAAATATGCCTATTTTTGCTAAAAATTATTGCTCTCTGACTTATATTGGCCATTTTTAAACTATTTTTCTGACTATAATAATAGTTTTTTAAACTATTTATTTAGTATAAATAAATACATATTGAGCAAAAGACAAAAATCTCCTTTTAAGATTTTAATTTTGATTCTATAATCGTAAACTAGTAATCTGAATCTGAATCTGAACTTGATAGCTAATCTGTAGGATAGGATAATTTAAGCAAAATTTACTTTTTATTACTGGTTTTTTATCTGTTTTTATTTGTAAATTGATTTATAAGCAGTAAATTGGTAATCATTTAGAATTAGAATAGAATTAAATATTTTATAATTTATTTTGGAAATTTTATAGACTTTAATAAATTGTGAGATTTATTCAAGTTCTAATTAGTACTTTTTTATGACTTTATTGTACCCTTAAGTCTTAACTAATCCATACTTGACTAATTTGCAAAATTTATAGGATTTAAAAGAGTTTTATAATTGGATTAAAATACCCAGATTATGAAATAATTTATGATTTTTAGATAGAAAAGAATAGATTAGAGGTTAGGTAGGTTAAATTATAATTAACTACCTATGTACTAATTGAGATCATTTTTAGCTTTCGTCTAATATAAAGTAAAGCTGTTTTTTTAAAATGTTTAAAATATTTCATTTCCTTGCATTTTTACTCTCATTCTCGTTTAATTATGGAGCAATTAGTTTTGAAATAAGACAAATAACCAACCCAGTTCAATGCGGTAACTTACATAATAATTAGTAATTAGATTTACGGCTTTTTTTAATTGATTTTTTGAAAATTCTAATCGAATTATCCAACTATAAAAAGGAGGTCCTGAGGGAACACTACTAGATGTACAATTTACCAGTTGTTCTGATGAACCTTGCCAAGTCGAGCCTGGAAATAAGTATGATTATCAAGTGACATTTTCATCAGGTATGACATTTAAATTCAATTTTAATTTTAAAATAATTAAAACTAAGCTTGTTAAATCCTATAAAATATTGTCTTAACCTGTGTATTTTAGACAAAGACTATTCTGATGCTCATGTCAAAATCGATTTGATCACACCTGAAGGATTTCCATTGACGATGTTGAGTCAATTAATGGGGATGGAGTTATCAGAGAACGCTCAATATGCAATTGCCACACCGGATGTACAATTTGACTCAATCTTTTCTGGCGTAAAGATATCTAAATATCTGAAATAATTTTTAATTATAGAGTTCAAGATTTTCAAATCCACATTTATAATTTTTATTTTAGGCCAGCTTTTCTTTGAGAAAGGAGATTCGAGGAGATTCTCAATTTGGAGATCTTATTACTTGTTCAATAATTTCTATTCAAGTTATATAAAAACTCAAATAAAATGCTCATCAATAAAAATTGCTTGAATAAAACAGATGAATATACTCGTATGTAGTAATTAGATAGCTAATACTAATAAGTAAGTAGATAGCTTGTGAAATATTGAAATACTTTTAACTTGGAACAATAATCACAGTACTTTATATTTTTAATAACAAATGCTAAATTACTTTCTCAATTTATTCCACTTTAAAAAAATAATTAAACAAAATCGATGTAAGTCGATAAAAACTAATAATTGCTGTATTGTGTAAATCAATATTTCTCAATATTACTGAATCCTTTAATTCTTCATAGTTCTATATTCTATTCTATAAACATAGGTCAGCTTCATTTTCGTCAGTCTTCAATACTCTATTATAAGGGCTAAAAAAAAGTTAATTTGTTAGAAAATGAATGAGAATAACCATGTAAAGTGTATAAGATAAGAGAAAGAAAAGTATTTCTCACATTTCTGTAAGTATTTAGAAGATCTTTTCTATTATTTTCCAGCTTAATCTTCAAATATTGAGAAACAAAAAAATGAGTTTATAAAATGCATATAAGTTCACTTAAAAAAGTCGTGAATTTTTACCCTATTTAATTTTTTAGACACTAATCCAACTTCGAGGAGATGTGCAGTCAATTCATTAAGATCAACAATGGGAAATACTTTACAAGCAACGATGGCCTTCTTAAGGTTTGATAATTGTTGTACAGCTCCAACAATCTTGATATACGATCCAACTTGAATAAATGTAGGGATTGGTTCTCCCTAATTTTGGATAAAAAATTATATTTTAATGGTTTATTATAATATTAAGAATAATAGTTTACCTTTGGAAGATTATATTTTGCTTCAACAGTATCGGTTTGATCATCGACAATATAAGCATATTTTTTGTCTTTCTCGACCACTTCAATTGACCTCACAATAGCAGCTACAGTGATTGATACATATCTCTAAAAACATGAATAAAACACATTAAAATTGATACAAAATATATTGAACTATGTACTATACAAACTAGTGGTTTTGTGGTAATTTTTACTTACAAATGATTCTCCAAGACAGATATCATAGCAGTTTGTGGTTTTAATTTGTTTAATTGTAACAGGGAATATCTTTTTAACTCCAACCTCGCCAACACTCTAAAAAATTTTTAAAAATATTTATGTATTGTATTATATTACCTTTTAGTTTTACCCTAAATAAATAGGTATAAAATATAAATATATAATTCGAATCGAACCTGTGTTTGATCACTACTTCCAGCAGAGCTACTAGGCATAACTTTTGAGTTTCTATAAATTTGTGAGGTTGCCGTTGTAATAATATTTGTAACGAGTTTTTCACTATTTTCAAGTTCTCTTTGAAGTTTCGCAATTATCTCATTTTGAGAAGTTATTTGAGAATAGGAATTTTCATATTTTGAACGTAATTCCTCATAATTTGCCTCGAGCTGACCCGAGACCTCCATTAGATTAACTAGACTTAACGTTGTACTTTCAAGCTCTTCTTTTGACTCTGAAAATATAAGGGATTTTAATTTTACAGCTCAAACCTTCATAATAATTTAATTTAAAAAAATCTTGCTCGATTAATCGAATTATGTTTTAATTTAATTTTATGAACATGAATCGAGCTAGACTTTAAGACTTTACAGTTAGATAGATAGAGAGAGAATTGAAATTGATATTAATTTACTTACTTTAATCGTTATCGTTGTCATAAATTATTGTAATCAATAATATTTATTACCTTTATATAATTCAAAATATTTAGTTCTATCATCTTTTTCATCCTTAAGTTTATGAAGTAAATTTTTCAGAATTTTATCTCGGCTACTTAATTCCTGGTCAAATTTCGCCTCTAGTTCAGTATATCTTTCAGTGGCCCTCTTAAGAAAGTACTGTAAATTCCTTGTATCATCGTCAAGTTCTTCACATTCCTCATCTGAATCATCACCATTCTCTTCATAGTCTTTAATTTTGTGACTTAATATTTTCAACTGCATTTCATAGTTTTGATTCGTTAGCATAGCATTCTCGAGAGCTAGCTGAGCAATTTCAAGTCTTTTAGATAATTCATCTTGATTTTGATGATTTGAGCAATTTTGTTGAATTTGAGGTGGAGGTGGAGGAGAAGGTGAACCAGATGAATTATTTTGAATTTTTTGAATATTCTTTGATCTCAATTCTGCTTTTAATAAATGTTCTTTAACTAAAGCCCATTTCTCCTTGTCCTTTTCAAACATCTTTTGCCTTTAAATAAAATAATTAAATTAAAATAGGCATAGGTAATCATCAATAAATTGTGAATTTACATACTTTTGAATGCTATTTTCTCTTGTTTTTAATTCTTGTATTAGAGTATCAGCATTTTTCGCTTTAGCAGCCTTCAGTTCTTCGCTCAGGTTTTTGATCTCTTGAAGATACTTTTTAACTTCCTTCTGCTTTTTATTGATAGTTATTAAAAGCTCACTCTTGTCAGTAAGTAGTTGTTCGCATCTAGTCTTTATATCAATATTTTCACTCAAGATCCTAATAATATAACAGCATTAATTTACAATCTATTTATTAAGTGTTATTTGTCATTTTTAGTTAAGACTATTATTATATTTTTTGTAGAATGTAGTCTAATAATCTCTACTTTTTAAAAGTATATTTTAATATAAGAAAAGCAAAAAGAATAAGCAGCTAAATAAATACAAAATACAGCTCAAAAAACCAGATTTTACAAGCAATATTACAAGCATTTAGAGTACATTTATAGTCATATTTTTTTGAAGCTTGTTAAATGGCTAGAAATGTAATTGAAAAAAATCATTAATATTTTGTATTACTTTCGAAGTAATTTGTTATCAAGTGGTGGTTGACTCGGTTCCTCATTCGGCTGAATAGACGATGAGTTCAAATTTTTATCTGCAAAGTGATTTTCGACTGCTTTATGAACTAGAAAGTACAAAGAAATACAAATAACAAAATTAAAATGAATTCATATTAAAATTCTATTCTATTCTACCAAAGTTGTAAAATATATAGTATCTACTCCCATAATAGAACAAAAATTTAGGTATCTATCTTATAATTTATAGTCCTAATAGAAAAAAATGTTATTTTATAAAGAGATTGTTCCAAACTAGAAAATGTCTTTTATCTTATCACAAGTAAAGTAAACCATAAAGTAGCTTAGGCTTACAGTGTAGGTATACGTACTATCAACTATCGCTTTCCTTTTATGAACAAGGGACATTTTTAATTTTATTTTTATATATCAATACGGATACTTTAACCTAGACGTTTATAATTAGTCAATAAAATTCAATAAAATCAATAAAATGTTCTTCTAGTTTTATTATATTATTAAAATATCGTGGTGGTGGCTGTTACAAATACAATCCAGGTTTCGTATTGTTGGTAATCACTTATTAGAATCATAATGCTAATGCTAATAAAATAAAATTTACTAAATATCCTTTCCTTACTCATAACAACTTTGTCATTCTCGTCCAGCGTTAGCACAACATTACTACAGGCCTTTTCAATCTCTTTGTCGATGATTTTATTAGAGTTTGGGTCTTGCATCACCGAGAGTGAGAATGAGTTTGGGTCATCTCCAGGTTTAAACTGTAGATTTTCAATGATCGACTGAAGATCTGTGTCCATCATAAGATAAGAACCACTTGCCTTTAAAATCACCACCACCTAAATAAAAATATATTATGCATTAGTCATTAGGGTACTATACTACAAAAAATTACAAAAAGCACATGGTTTCTCTTTTTATGATACAATTTTACAGGTAAACTGACCGTAAATTAGTCGAGGTACAATATCCAAATGGAGCTGGTCAGCACTTAATAAGCATTAATCATAAATAGGATCCGTGGTGCTCAGCTACTTATGCGTCTAACTAGCTATAATTAATAATTATCTAAAAAAATTAAATTAAAAAACAACATTTTACAGTTTGAATCATAATAATACCTAGTAATAGAAACTAAATAGTAAATAGTAATAGTATCGATTTTAGCAAAAAGTTAAGTATTAACTTACCTACTTGAAGATACCCTTGAATTGCACGATACAATAGGCTTAATTAAGGTCAGGTCAAAGTTCAAAAGTAATAAATCAGTTTTAGTTTTTAGTTTTTAAAAATTTATTTTTTTTCTAAAAATAAAATTAAAATTAAAAAAATACATACAGCCTTACTTTTCGAATTTTTACCGGGCATGGCATGGTCCCTAGTCATTTATATAAGGGGTGCTTTGAGATCCTATCTAAATCTAATCTAAAACTAAAATCCTAGATTTCATCCTATTTTGATTTTGAATTTCAAAATTTGAAATTGAAATCCTAGATTTCGTAAGTAATGTGATTGAACATTAACATTAAAGTGAGTCAATATGAAAACCTAGTTTTTTTAGGTACCTAATTTTAGGTAATTACATACCTAGTTGAGGTAAGTTTTTTTAGCTAAAAAAGCTAATGTGCAAATAGCAATAGTAGGGACATTTACATTTATTACGATTTAAATAAATAGGTAATTTTAATTAACTAAATTACTTATAACTAATTACTTATAACTAATTACTTATAAAAAGTCATTATAAAGTTTATAAATCGGCTATATGATAGATCTTAATGAAAACTATCGATTTAGCATAACTTTTTATATAAGGAAATCAATTTTTTAAAAGTTATAGCATATAGGATAAGTGGGTACAAGTGCTTTTGATGATTTTTGGCATTTTCTAACTAAATTACCTAAATTAGTTTTTTGATTTTGGCAGAGTTCCTTCGCTTATCAAGCTGGTTCTAATCCTTACAAGACTTCTTCGATTGAAAATGAGTCAGAAAAAGATCTTCAAGACTTTAAAAGAAGTCCAGCAGATGTGAGTTGAACTTTTAAATTAAAAAAAGCCTTTGACAGCCTTGATAGGTATTCAAGGTACTCAATTTTGTTCACTTAAAGTCTAAAAATCCTCCAAAATATTATTAAACTATGACAAGGCAAAAGATCAAATTAGTTTTTTTAAAGGACAATAATATGGATAGTCTAGTGGACAATCTTAAAACCGAGTTAAAAAAACTCGCACAAGTCTATGAAGAGAATAAAGATGAAATGGAGAATCCTCAAAGACCAAAAAGACTTTTTGGATTTAAAAAAATTTTGGGGAAAATTTTTGGTAAAGCAAGTGAAGGTCTTCGAAAACTTGCCAATAAAATTGAAGGTTATTCGGGTAATTTTTAGAATTTATTGTCTTTAAGCAAAAATCATAAATTACAGATCCTCTAAAATTCTGATTTTCTAGGTGGCCGAAAATAATTTGCCTAAAAATCTAAATTATGTAAAATAATACTATCTAAAACATTTTATAATGTTTATTGTACCTAACTATATTTAATATGAATAAAATTACATATACTAACTAGTTTTGAAATGTTCAATAATTTAATTTGAACTTCAATTCAAATTGGCTACCTAGTCTTTAGGAGTCTAATAACTTGAGTTGGGCAAAAAATGGGCAAATTATATTCAATATTTATTTTGATTTTGGCTATTTCAACCAAGTGCTATTCTCAAAGTAGATAAGTGAATAATCGTCACTATCACATGCTCGTCAACACCTATCTCTTTAAATTTAAAATACCCATAAAATATTTGGCCTTTGCTTTGTGATCTTTAACATTTAGAGGTCTATATATAGAAATGCATTTAGCTTAGCTTAGCTATCATAGGATAGAATTTAACTTGTTATATCCGTAATTATATCTGTTCGCCAAACAGAAATTAAGATAAAATTAATAATAAAAATATAATCCAGAATTCAGAATTCAGACTATAGCATATGTTTTTGAGTTCAAAATTTCACATTGAAATTCTCTATTTCTCTAGAAAGCACACTTCAACCTAATCTGATTGCCTGATAAATTTTTTTTTTGTAAAATAAATTTAAAATATGTTCGATGATCTAGGTCTACTTTTACTTTTATTTTATCATTTACATTACACATACGATAAAGGTAAAAAAATGGACAAATTATATTCAATATTTATTTTAATTTTGGCTATTTCAACCAAGTGCTATTCTCAAAGTAAGTTTAGGTAACTAATCCTGAGATAGGTATATGATCATTTTAAAACTATTTTTTTTCATAATTTTCTAGATGATCCATGTTATGATACTTCTGATTCGAATTTGGGTTTAATTGGTAATTGCATTCCAACGATATCATGTAATGGGGTTACTCAAGGTGGACTTTGTCCATCCTATTATCCTGGAGATCATATCTGTTGCTTTGATGGTATGTAATAATAATAGCATTACTAAGAACCTAAAGTTAGATTTTTAAAATTTTGAATTTCGCCATCATTTTATATTAGTAAATAAACCTGGTCGAGAAGTTCGAGGTGCTTGGATCGCCACTGTCAATAATATTGATTGGCCACTTGCCCCTGGATCTAATGTTGCAGCTCATCAAGCTCAATTGAGAGGCCTTATAGACTCGCTAAACGATGTCAATCTTAATACGCTTTATTTCCAAGTGAGTTTTATAAAAATTAAAAAATTTCTTTATAAAATGATTATTATAAGGTAAGGCCAGTAGGAGATGCATTTTATATTTCATCACTTGAACCTTGGTCCATATATTTAACCGGGACTCCTCAGGAAACTCCCCCAAATCCAGTGTGGGATCCATTGCAATATGTCATCGATTATGCAAGACCTCAAGGCATGGAAGTTCATGCTTGGATCAATCCTTATAGAGCTAACATGGCACCAAACAGGCATGCAGCTTTAGAAGCCTAATTTTAATAATTCATATCTCATATTTGAATTTTGAAAGCCAGATTTCGTGTTTTCAAAAATTTTTCATATCAATTATCAAATTGAAAATTGAGATTTAAGATATCGCTATAAGTGTTCATTAAGTTGGTAACAAAATATTATTTTTAAAATAGTGCTGGATTGGCACCGAACCACATGGCTAAACGTTGGCCCCAATATGCTTATGCTTATGGAAATTTTCTTTGGATGGATCCAGGTAAAATTAAAAGAAATTTACGGATATATTAATATGTATATGAAAAAATTTGTTACTGATCGATTTTTGCATTTGAAATTGAAAAGGTGCGGCTGAAGTTGCCAATTTTACTTACGAGGTCTCACTAGATCTTGTAACCAGATATGACCTTGATGGCCTTCATATGGATGACTACTTTTATCCATATCCAGTAGATGGAGTTGATTTTCCAGATACTACCACTTATAATAAATATGTATCAGAAGGTGGCACTCTAAATCAAGCTGACTGGCGTCGAGACAATGTCAATCGACTTGTGGAGAAATTAAATTTCGGAATTCATGCAGCCAAACCATGGGTTAAATTCAGTATCTCTCCATTTGGTCTCTACCGACCAGGAGATCCTGAAGGAATGCCTTCACCACCAATTGAAGGATTCGATCAATACTCTGAACTTTATGCAGATCCAAAATTATGGTTACAAAATGGATGGGTCGATGCGATGCAGCCACAACTTTACTGGGAAATTGATCCACCTGAACAAAGTTATCCAATTCTACTCGATTGGTGGGTTGGAATTAATACTTTGAACAGGCATGTTTATGCTGGAAATGCCATTTATAAGGTCTTCGAAAAAGGTCATTTTACTTTTAAATTAGTTAGAAATTATCAGTAGGGTATTACCAAGACCAGTAGATTAATTCTAGAATTAATCTACTGGTCTTGGTATTACTGATATTGTACGAGCGAAGCAAGCACTTACTTTTATAAACTTTGCTTTCACTTTTTCCATCTGACTTTCTCTTTGTCAGGTGTTTCGAAGAAATACTCGAAAACTATTGGTCCGATTCTAACCAAATACGACATGAAGGACCTTTATATGGCCCAGTTGTCGAATGTTGACAAAAGTATCAGGTAACCTCACCCCTTACGATACTGTGGACTCTAAGGACTCTAAGGCTAAGGTACCGCTTGGCAAGAGCAACACAAGGAACGGCAATATAAATTTAATTAAACGTTTTATTGTGTTCATGGCTTTGCTCGCACAATTAAAAATTAAATACAAAGTTGTTAATTAAACCCTAGTATAGACATATAAATATAGACATGTGATTCCTTATCTTTTATATTAGTAGATTGGCCCTGGGAAGAAATTCGAAGACAAATTGGGATTTCAAGGGAAAATAATATGAGACAAAAGTAGGTATACTTTTATTACTTTTATTACTAACTTTTTATATAAAAAAAATTACTTTTATTGCAAAATTTTGATATGTACCTATACAGTATTATAGAATCAAGATTTTTGCATGTGTAATAGTATCTAAACATAAGTACCCTACCCTATCTATATAATACACATATTATAATCTTTTTTTTTGATCATCTTGATACTGAACACTAATATGATAGGTAGGGTACCCTACAGCCTGCAATTAGAATTTGGTAAATTTTCTAAATATTTTTTAGGGGATCTTGGGGAAATGTTGCTTTCTCATCAAAATGGATTAAAGATGATTTCGAAGGTTCTCAAAACTTTTTCAGGTCAGTTTACCCTTTTCCAGCGATTCAACCTGAATTCTCATGGCTTGCAAAGGCTGCTGGACAAACGGGCCCAGGAAAACTTGAAATCAAGCAAACGGAAAAAGGCAGGGTTTTAATAACCAACAAGTCAGTCTCATCTTATGTCATTATACTCTACGAGCTGGTCGGTCATGAGTTTCGTGTTTTAAAAGTCATCAAAGGTCATACTGAATTTTATAATCTACCTAGTGGAAACTATGCTTTCACGGCAATAGATAGATATGGGCAGGAAAGTGAGATGACTTTTGTTAAAGTATACCAATGTTGAATCAAAAAATCAAAAAGTAGAAAATCTGAATAATACTCGTATTTACGTTAGGTACAAATAAGTATTTCCAGATGCTTTAAAAAGTAGGGTACTTCATTTCAAAAATTAAAATCCAAAGATGTTTTATTAATAAAATTTTGAAGTATTTACAAAAATATTTTATTATACTCGTATTATAGAAAATTATTACTGCTAATCTAAGATATTATAAATAATCAGCTCAAAAATGTTGATTTTAAGCACCATCTTTTATGTATGTAGTGTAGGTATCATACTGATAATTATAAATAGGTACATATCTAATGCTACATATATACCCTAAGTTTTAAATCATGTAAAATTGACCTAAAAATGGCTTTCTGGACTGATCCATATCCTCGAATTTACAGTACAGATCATTCTCAAATAATTGCGAATTTATTACATAAATATTTTATACTTATATTTTACAGAATTTTTACTAATCTTAAGAAAGGTAGGTATATAAATTAGGTATATCCTACCTAGATCTAGATATAAATTGTCATGTAAATACACTTTAAGTTTTAAGATAAGATAAATAGTTAAAATTAGTATAATTAGTGTATAAAATAGTGTAAATAAATATAAATTAGTAAAAAAAAATTAAGAAATTAGACTTTTCAAGTGATGCTGCTTCATTTAATCTGACATTGCCTTCTGTGAAATCCAGTGCTTTTGCAGACCATTACTGGCTCCTTGTCATCATTACAACAATGATGATCTTCATAGCATTTTTGACCTTCTAAGCTGCACTATTTAAAAAAATTGAAATTATCAAAATTTTGAAAAAAAAATCATAATTTTTTGATTCTAGTTTATCTGTAAGGGCTACTGATCGGATAAATTTATCATAAAGGATCTTATAGGCTTTCAGGCTTTTTGTATGTTAAACCTCATATATTTAGAAATGCCAGAAAACCCATTATAATCCGATGATATCTCTTCAAAATCTAACCATCATTTCTAGATATAATCGGTACAGATATTTTTCTCAAAATACCATTCAAAAATTACTTACAGGAACGCTTGTTGTCTTTTCTTCGGAACTTTCCGGAATTTTTTCGGTCGGAATTTCCTTTTCTTCAGAGGATTCTTTGGGTGCTCCATAGGTCAATTGTAAGATACCCAAAATCACAAAAATTGACAAAAGTAAGGCGAATTTCATTTTGGCTAGAGCTTGAGGATTTTATCTTTCAAATAAAATTGTTTCAAATTGAATTTTTGAAATTTATTTAAGAGGGTTTTTTTCTGTGTATTTTATACGTAAATGGGGATTTTATCCTGGTATTTATATAAATTGGGTTCAATTGTATGTAAATAGTGATCGATTCTCAGCATAAATAAATATTAATTTGTTTTTGTTTACCTCTGGCCTAGACAAGAATATTATCCCAAAAACTGACTGATTTTAAATCATCAATGAATCATCAATCAAGTAACAAGATTTTTGAAAACATTTTTTTCCTTGTACTGTGCATTATTGTACTTACTTATACTAATTGTTTAATTGTAAAAAATTTATGCGATGAGATGTTTATCATTTTATTGTTACGAGGATTAATATTAATCAGTGATTAATAATGTACTAATCAAAATAATTTATTCCCTCTCCATAAAATTTTGCACAATCCTATGTACATTACATAGATACATTAACATTAAATTACCTCATTTTTAATTAACCATCATCTTATTTATAATAGTTATTTCCTCAAAGCTTTATTTATTAAAGTTGGAAAAGTACAAAAATTTCAAAATTTTTAGCATAAATGATTCAACGATCAATATCAGTATTTTATTAGATTAGTGCCTAATTTAAATGTTCTTATTTATGTGTACTCGCAATTACTATCGACCTTAAAATTAATTTCAAGGTAATAATAAATAAACCTACCAAATCTGATTCACAAGATTTTTATTTAGGTAAGTGATACTAGTAGATCATTGATAGCTAACTTTACTGAATAAAAACCCTATCAAATTGTACAGTATACATACATGCTCATAACACATATAACATGTACCTATTTTCTTAAGATTCTGAATTTATGTAACAGATCTGTTATTCTGTCTGTATTCTGTCTGTAGTCTGTTTTGTATAAATAATAACAAAAATAAATAATATTAGTAAAGTAAATAGCTAGTATAACCTTTTTAAAAGTTTTGTTTTGAAATTGAATTAAATAGAGCAAAATAATCTTTCAAGTTGTAGCCATATAGGTAATTCAGTTCTGAAAAACCAAGATTTGACCTACGTGTCAAGACATTAAGGTCAAAATCTTGTTTTTTAGAGCTAAAAACTTAAAAAGACATGGTAAAAGTAAAAAAGTAAATTGTCAAAGTACCCCAACAAAAACATCGTTTTTTTAAACTCGTAGAACTTTCCCCTCTTCCGACTTCCTGCTTATAGCCTTACTATTAGAGAAAGTACAAAAGACTCGGACTCGACTCGACGCCTAAAAAATATAACGGACAAACAAAAAATATTTTTAATCCGCCATATTGATTTCTTCGAGACCATACCATAAAAAGCTTTACTCGAAGGACAACACAAACACAAATTATTGAG
>JAQIXA010003749.1:0-13125 GCA_034699045.1 Nanhermannia cf. coronata Gr-Ori-00579
GTATTGACCCAGAGAAAAATAAAGGTTTTTACTGAAAAATTAAATAATGTAACTGTTCGATTCTAACCTTTGAATCCGGGTTTCCGAGTAGTTTAAGAGAGCCGGCCGCAGTCGGATTATAATTAAAGCAGGTTTCCCCATATCCTCTCCATTCGATCGATAGTAAGTTAGCGAAACCTTGGAAGCTGTAAAATATCCATCTAGAGGAATAAAATGACATTCAAATAGACGTAAATTTCAATAGCTATAGTAATATAAATACGATCTAAATGGAGAAATACTCACGCCCCAGAAATGCATGTTTGATCTTCCATGGGGTAAAAAGGTGGGCGCCTTATATAAGTGAAATCCGGCTCAGACTTCTGTACAACCACATCCTGCCCGGTTCCCAGACTTTTGACCCGAATAAGCGGCAACAATTGACCCCAAACAAGACATGGTAGTATCAACAAAAATACTGATGAGAATTTATGCATTTTTCAATTACATATGTATATAAGCACTATTCAGGATGACCTTTGATCAAAAAATAACAGAATTTCAGTATTTTTGATTTTTTTTTTCAATTTTGCCTTTTGCATTAGTTAATTTTTACCTTGTATATTTTTTAAAGTCAGCTTTAATGATTTGATTCTGGCTCTTTGCAAAATTTGGAAGCTAAGGATAAGTGGATTATCATCAATACGATTTATAGCATGTTGTGTTGTATCTTGCATTAAATATCAGTAAAATAAAATTTCAAAAAATGATAAAGGACAAACAATTGAACTTGAAAAGAATTATTATTTTTGATAGATATGAATAAACATAATTGCAAATACAGTAATCCCAAAGCAAAAGCATGTAACTATCTAATTTATTTAAAATTCACATTATTTGTCATGTATTATCTGAATTTATAACAAAATCTAAATTTAAAAATCAAGGCAGTTTAATATGTCAAGATAAATACCTCAAAAAGATATTTACAATAATAATATAAAAAACAGAACCAAATAACTTGATTTTGATATATAATTAGGATAACGAAATTTAAATATCAATTTTAGGTTTAAATTATTTTAATTTCAATTGGCCGACCTGAAATTTCATCCAACCATTGGCAAAAATGATGAAATTGGCCCAAATTGCTAAAATGTTATACTCAAATCAGATATACATGTTAAACATGTGAACTTAGGAATAGTGTAAACTTCATCTGATCAAAAAGTCTCCTATATAAAAAATGGTTCGTCAGATTGATTACCATCAATTTTAAATAATAATTTTTATTTAAAATTAAAATTACAAAATACAATTGAAATTAATTGTTAAATATCATAACTTTTGACTAAAAAGTCAAAAATAAAATAATTTTTTCAATTTTTTCAATTTTTTTTTAGAAAGAGCAATTAAAACAAACTTAAATTTATGTACCTAAACTATATGATGTATTACAAAGAGTTTATTTTGAAAATAAAACGAATTTAATAAATATTTATGATATTGTTTCTTAATCAAATTTGCAGAGAAAGTAATTTCCCGCCTTAATCGTCCATTTTCTCTGTTTAGCATATTGTCCAACGTTAAATCTAGCTTTGACTTTGACACTGGAACGAACTTCAAATTCCCGCTGTTCGTAAAGTAAGAGAATGTAACGGTGATTTTCCGTTCCAGCTGGCGGGAAGGCGGGCATATACCTTTTAATAATTTGCATTTTTTAGGGTACTATGAATTCCTGTTGGTTTTTTTATACCTTGGGTTTCAAATTCTAAATTTTTATAGTACATAATATACTATAGGTTGGCACAGTCGGCTAAAATAGGCCAAATATGCTAAATTGACTGGCTAAAAATACCGATATATTTTGGTGTTTTTGGTGTTTATGCTTGAGAATCAAATTTTGAACAAATGAATATGTAGTTCAGATCCTCATTATCGAACACCCACAAAAATTTTCAATAATCTAAATTTAGAGTTTAAATTATTGGCACTTAGGCTGGGATTTATTTGCTCTAATTTTTCAAAAACAATATTTTGGAAAAAAATGAATGTTGGATTTTTGTAATTTACTTGGCTAGTGTTTCGCCTGTCGAGATATCCAGCTTATTTGTATCGTCAAGTGCTATATTCACGACCATCCAGTGTAACCTGTGCTAATATTGTATATATTTATAGTAAAAATTATCCATAATTTTGCAAATTTTTCATTAAAGGATCTTCGAGGTCTTTCAGGCCTTCGAATGTTAAACCTTCATAGAAAGCCGAAAATATCCTTTAAAAAATACAATACACATATGATAGTGCAAGTAATAAGCATATTTTATTACCAAGATCCTAAAACTGGATAATCTCTTGACCATAAATCTGGATCTAGAATTGAATCAAATTACTAAAAATTCAAATTTTATTTTAAACTATATCTATAAATCATAAAATAATTAGTTATACCAATCATTATAAGTGCATAAATAAATTTTTTCTTATCAGGTAATGGTGACCAAATAATTTTAGGTGGGTGAACAGTGTCAAATTTATCGAGCTTATCGCCAGGCATGACAGTTTTGACATCTTTTCTGAAAAAAAAGTTTGTAAAAACAACCCCAAGAATTGATTCCGGTGGATCTGGTATCAAATTTGGTGTGATTTCCTCCATTTCAAATTTACCCCGTAGTGAAATTTTTTCCAATTCTTTTTCAAAACCTATTAAAATATAGATTTAAAAAAAAATTTGCACAAAAAGTATCTCAAGTTTTTTGCTATAATAATACTCTTTTATATAAAATTTGTCAACTGTCAAATAGGATGTAAATTTTTTGCCGAATTTACCTACAATTTTAGCATTATATCAAAGAGATTTAGATATTATGTAATTTTTTTTATAAATATTGAAAAAATAACTATGCTATAAAGAGCATATCTATAATCTCTTGACATTATATAGAGGTTTTTGACTATAATGTATAAATATAATTAAGTAGATATTTTACCATTTCCATTTTGAAACATTTGGACGCAATTTATTTTGAAAAATAAAAATATAATATTATATAGAAATAAATTAAAATTCATTGTTAAATATTAACTAAATTTAGAAAGTTGAATGTTTATACCCGATAGTAGGTATCTTAATTATGTTTCATTATATTGAAAATTTTACTATTATATAATAGTACAGAGAAACCTAGCTAACTCGCTACCCCTATGGCAATTAATAACTTATAATTATGATTAAATACATAAAATTCTAAAAATATTAAAAATTTATTCGACGTTTTTTGACATTTGTTTCTCTTTTAATTGAACAATTAACAAGTGTATATTAAATTTTATAAGGGTACTCGGTTTTCGAATTTTTCTAAATGTTTTGGGTTTACATTTCCATCTGATAAAATTCACTTTTTATATACAGAGTATGGTAATACTTTTCAAAAGTTTAAAAAATTTATCACTGCAAAAATGGGTATCCTACTTAAAAGTATAGTTGGGTACTCAATTGAAGTATTCAAAAGTTTCCTTATAGGTTAAAAGCTTATGCACTAGACTAGTTATAATTGTTATTTGACTAAATGTATCCAAATCATGTTTTAACTGTTCAAAAATTTTGACAATTTGTTAAAATTGATCAAAATTTATCAAAATTGATCAAAATTTGTCAAATTTGATCAAAAATCGTAAAAATTAGAAAAATTTCCTTTTCTCACAATTTGTCACAAGTCAAATTGATCAAAATTTGTCAAAATTTCAAAATTTACAATTAAATTTTGTAAAAATATTACAAAATTATGTTGAGTGGGTTGTGTGGGTTCATGCTGAATATGAATATATAGGTACAAATTGGTTAGCATACTCACCATGCTAATTCTATTTGGGTTTTTGAGTATGTACCTATACACAATTAAAAATTTGTGCATACATAGAATTTAGAATCTCATGTCCATATTGTTTAGTAAGTATGGTATATAGATATAATATAACTTTAATTTTTTTTCAAAATTTCTCAAATCAGTATTAGGTTAATAGGGTACTTATATTCTTCAAAAATAATTGTATTAACAAGAGCTTTTATTGCTATAAATATTAAAAATGAGTATCTCTTTATATTATAATGTAAGGTTCCTAAACCCAGATACCAGATAAGTCCCTATACCTCTCAGGCATTATTTTTGGTAGGGTTTAAGCATACTTAAAATAAAACTAAAACAGGCAGGTACCTTATACAATACACTGCAGTATAGTGCATTGACCTCGAAAAAAACTAAAAATAATGTCCTCAAAAGCTAGGCCAAAATTCTCAGGATTTCTACCATGATTTTCCGTAAAACCTTAAATCCTCTATACCATTTACTATTTACTTGTCAAACAAAAAACATATTTTTTTAAATTACAAACTATTCAACTCTATAATCAAAATATCATTAAAATACATCAAATATTCCAGTCTTTTTCTAAATTATAAAATATCTATTAAAGCCTTATATATTTAATTATCATAACTAACTGAATTTGCTTTGTTTGTGATCATGGAGAAATACAGATTGGTTTCAATAACTTTGCAGAATAGGAACATGGAGTTTTATTTACAAAATTTCATAGGTAATACATAATCAGTTTTTAATAAATTTTAACTATAACGGAAATATAGGTTTTATTTTAAGTATTTACACCAAAGATTTTCGTAATACCATAATATGTAGAGTACTTGCATGTTGATTTTGGATTTAAAAAGTAGTCAAATTATAGACTTATATAGCGTAGGCATAGGTACCATATAAATGTAATTGATCAATGTACGATAATTAGTTTTCTAAAACTCTAATCCTTAGAGCACCTCTGTTTAGAATAAATTTATATGTAAGTAATGGAATGCAAAAATAATCGTAAATTAAAGCTTCATAAATGCATTATAAAAAGATATTCACTTATCTGTTCTGTATTTGTAGTATTAGTACTTTGTTATATCCTATTAGAATTATAATACATTCAAATGTCTGGTATTAATTTTTGAAATTTTTATTTTTCAGTCAAGGCATATGATGATGAATGGCTCAAAAGTGGAGTTAAGGATCGGGAAAGAAGACTAGAGCTTCCTCTCTTTTTTGGAAATGTTCGACGACGAGAATTTTGGAAGGAATTTTCAAAAGTTGCAGCTGCAGATTGGAACGAACAAAGACAAAAATCTATTAATTTAGAGGTAAAATTTTAAATTTCAAGCTTATTATATACAGGGTGGGCCAGAAATAATTAAACCCCCGAACTTAATACTTAATATTTAAAATCAAAAAAAGTTCGGGGGTTGTTTCTGGCCCACCCTGTACATGGCAATCTAAATGCCAAATTTGAAAAAAATATGTACCCTGCCAAAATGTTTTTGAAAAAAGATATCTTTAATTTAAAATGGGCTTTCTGGGCGTTATATGCGAGGTTCAACATCAAAAGGCCTGAAACCAAAATATAATCCAAAAATTGGCTTTTTTTTACAGAATCTTAAACTTTTACGTGAATTTTTTCAGGTTTCCATTCCAAATGTTCAAGATCGCATTGAGGCTGTAGATTCAACTGTTCAAAGATATGACCAACTTTCTACTAATAATTGCGACTCATTTGTAGATGAAACTAAATCGGAAGTTTTAAATCACACTTTGAAAAATGAGGAACCACAAAAAGTCTGCAAACATCTTATGGACAAGACTATTGAAAATTTCTTCAAAGAATACACTGATCAAATGGACAAATTCGCAAATAGGAAATTATTTGAAGAAAAAGAACTCGAAATGGCACACCTTGAAATCAAGAATAAAATAATCCTCGAGATTTCAAAAGAGGAAATTTTTCAAAATTTCGAACTCTCACAGTGGAATACAGTGGTGGAGCAGTTGGGCACCCAAATTGATGACAAATTTTCAAAAGACAAGATCCTGTACACTGAAAAGGAATTATCCCTTAGGAAAAGAGTTCAAAGGTCAATGGACTATTATGAAGAAGTGTACAATGACAATATGAAGACAAATTTACAAAATGTTTCAAATTCAATGAAAAATTTTCTTAAATTTCAAGAAAGGTACTCAAAACAAGTAAAATTTCAATTTGAAAACAATCTTGGAAATTTTCTTGTCGAAATTCCTCACAAGATTTTGGTGGACTTTGAAGCAAAAATTGCCAATAAAATGAAGAATTTTAAAATTGAGGATGAAAAATGTGTTGGAAATCTTATTTTTGGTCTTTTCTTGCTGTTTGGTTTTTTAATATTATTATTTCAGAATAAGGAAACTCAAGCTACTGCTATTCTGAATATTTTAATCTTTTTGATTATTCTTATGATACTATCAGCAAGTATTATACTAAAAATATGGTACTTTACCCATATTATGATAAACTCAGTTTTTTACAAATCCTAGTTTTGGGAATGGCCAAAACTGAATTTTTCAAGATAGAATTAATTCAATATCTGAATTTAAATTTCTTCAAAATGAAACACTATCTCGTTTGTATGTATTAAAATTTTAACCTAAATTAACTATATAATCTATATAAAGAAAATTTTGTAATTTTTTCCAATATGTAAGAAATAAGAAAACTCTGACTCCAAATAATTTAAAAAAATATCTGTCTTATATATACGTTGGGTATATTTTAATAATTTTTTTTGTAAATATTACGATTATAAAAGTGCAAAAATTTTCTTCATAATATGCAAGCCAATATTTTGAGAATATTTTGAAAATTTCTTAAAGTTTTTAACTTTTTCATGATAAACCTTATCTATATCTATAATATACGAGCAGATTGCCTATTAAAATATCTTTCAATTTTTTTTCAAAATTAAAACTGATTGAACTCAAATAGCCTGCTCAAATATCTAAAACTTTTTCAAACTTGAAACTGATATAGTTTCAACTGACCATATTCAATTTTATAATTCAATTTTATTCATGTAGAGTTAGAGATTAAGCTTTGAAAAATTGGCTCTCTAATAGGTTCCAAGTTCCGATCAAAAATCTGTAGTACGGCTTTATAGGATTTTATATCATAAATTTCTAAATAACCTATTTTATATAGATAATGCAGAATATATAGTATTGGTTATAATATAACAATGGGCAAAACCGGTTCTCATTTATAATAAAAGAATTATAGTTAATATTTGGTGCAAAATATTAACAAAAAAAGCATTTTTTTGTAAAAAAAATCAAATATACTACCTTACATATTTGTATATTGATCGAGTCTCACTCTCATTAATAAATGAGTAAAGGTTCTGAAAAAAGCAGAATCTGTCCTTGAATACGAAAAAAGTCAATTGAAAATTCAACTTTTTACCTAACCTTATATACACTACTAACTACTATTATTACTGTATATAGTATTAGATAGTTTAGTTACCTAAAAAGTGTATCATATTTTATTATTTTATTAAAATATACTCAAAATTTATTTAATTCTATTCTATATATATATAAAAAGTTAGTAGTTATAATTATGTAGTAATTGTTTAAATAAATATTTTCAAATACAATAATGTTCCTGGACAAAAATTATTTTATAAATATTATTTTATTTTTGAAATTTACTAATTCACAATTTGTTGTTGAAAATGGAACAGAAGATTATTCGGTCTCAAATTCCTATCAAAATAGGTAAGTAAGCAGTAAGGTTTGGTTTAATCAAAATAAGGTCATAAAATCTTACCCAGTGCTTTTTTAATACAGTAAACCTTCATTATAAAGGATACTTTTTATACAATAAAAGTTTTAAATTAAGGCTTTGTATATCCTTTAAACAAAGGAATTTTTTTGAATCGGAAATTTTTTTATATTCTGTATTTTTTTTGTACTTTAATTGTTAGTTCATATTTGTATAAATGCTGTCCTTTGGATTCCATGGTTCTTTCTCGAAATCATCCAGAAGTTTGCAAAATCTCTAATAGATCACATAATAATGAGTCAAATCATACCATTGATCTTGGCATAAATTGGAAACCCTTAAATTGCTTTTCAAGCGATCGAATGTACGGTCAAGGAATTATCATCCAAGATTTTAAAAAGTACCTATACAACATAATTTTCATTATATAAATCTAATTTTGTATCCGTTTAAATCATTTTTTTAAAAAATTTTATAGTATAAGAATTTTTAATAACGAGGAATACTGTATTGACTTTATTGAATCTGGGTCAAACACGACAAGAAATCTTTATTTATTCAAATGCGGGGATAAATGGCCATACGATGAATTCTTATCAAAGGTAAAAATTTATAAAATTCATTCTCGGAAATTATAAAATGAAACATATTTTTGGGTTATAATGGGCTTTCTGACAATTATATGAGATTTAACATGCACATGTCTAAAAGCCGAATAGATCTTTTAAAAAATGATAAAATTTTTAAAGTAAATTCAGTTTTCAGGTGCTAAATCTCATCAAAAGGCCAGAAAGTCAATTAGAACGCGATGATATTTTTTAAAAAGTTTATGGAATTTTTTACATTTAGATGTCACATAAAGTAGTGGTACTTCCGCTATCGTTAATTTCGGCAATTTTTGACCTCCTGACAAGTGCCATCTATATGGCCCAACTAAGGTCCAATGTGGGCAACGAGGTCTTTTTCATAAAAACCAACTTTATTTGGGTCAACACGATTTTCTGGGTCATGTATAGTACGAACCTATTGGTCAGTTTCCATCCTAGGATGCATTGCTCTGTTCCTCATGAACTTTGTATGATATATGTAAAATATTCCGAATATATTATAAGAATAGAATAGGTTCAGTTCCGAAAAGTTTTTTGTAAGGATGCCATAGAAATCTACAGGATGGTCCATAGCCATAGAACCGGTATTTATATCTTAAGAACTCGAAAAGTACTTATTATGTTTAATAAAAATCGGTAAAAAGTAGATGAACTGATGATCAAATTTTGAGAATTTTTAGGTAAATTTTGAAAGAGGCATTTTAAAATTTTTTTGAAAGTATGTAACATTTTGTGTTTTCCTAAAATTTGTGAAAGAGGATAAAAGAAATTCATAACGTTTCTTTCTCAAAAATGTCAATTTTTTTCCATTTTTTGAATTTATTTTTAAAAAATCTCAAAATTCATCAAAAATTCTCAAAAATTTTTTAAAGTCTAATTTGTCTACTTTCAGCTATATTTTTTTACCATTTTTCAATAAAAATAATACTTTTTGACTTATTCATATTGGCTCTGGACCACCCTGTATAGCGTCATCTGCATCACTTGATCTTTTCTTGGATACATTTTTATTGGATGAATCAATAGTTAATTTGAACGAGACACAGATATAAAAAAATTTCAAGTTAACATAAAGGTTCTGCGGCAGAACTTCTGCCAAAATAGAATTACTCTTATAACAAGCAAAAAGGAACTATCCCTGATCTATCCTTATCTATGTTTTCTATATTTATTTCTCATATTTTTGCAGTATTACTATTTTCAGAGATTGTAATTTATTCAAATTTTTTCTGGAATACAATTTTAAGTGTTTCTCTCTGCACAGCATTTTGGTTCGTTATAATTTATAATTAACTCTTAATTTTAATCAAATATTATAAGTTGGATTTCTTAAATTATTTTAAAATTCATATAGGGTTTTGAGATCTCCATTGGATAATAATAATAGGACAAGTTATTTCAGCAAAAGGATCATATTCTATTTTATAATTGGCTACTTTTGCCCGGCACTTTTCCTCACATTTCTCTACATTTACAATAAAAATTTTGGGTTCGTTTTCAAATTCAAATTCAATAAATCAAATTTTGTAAAAAATTTTAAATATTTTTCTCATTTTCGCAGTTCCAAAATGCAAGATTGTGCTTTCAAAAGTAGTCATGTTGATTTGGCAATATTTGGCGGGAAATTTGCAATAAATATAATTTGTTTTTTCTTAACTTTCTTTCTAATTATAAAAATCAAAAGAGATGTACAGAAATCCCGAGAAAATAATCAAGATAATATTGCTTCAAAATTTAAGGAATTGTAAGCAAATAATGCAATTAAAGGATATCTAATCGTGTTATACATATTGGAATACCCTAAACATTATATTATGAGATTTAGCTTGAAAAGTTCTGAATGCCGAATATATATTCTTTATTGATAAATTTAATCATCGATTTATAACTTATATCTTATAATTATATTTTTAATTTATAGGAGCAGCATTTTTTGGAAGCTCTGTATCATCAATGGATTACCAATCATTCCATTTTTTATTAGCAAATTTATTGTCAATGTAGAAAATGGAGATGCTAAGGTTAGACAAGGTCAAAATCTGAATCTGACTGATCTTTTAATGGCTCTATAAACGTTTGATTATGTCTGGCTTTTTTTCTTTAAAAAAATTGAATTTAATTTTTAAATTAAAATCAATCAAAAATGATCTAATTTTTTGGACATTTTTTTATTATAATTTGATTTGCCGAGTCAAGTAATGACAATAATTACAATATTAGGGTATTATTAATAGAATTATAGTAAAATAATTCCTTTTGCTTATAATTTTTGGAAATTTTAGGTTGGTGGACATAATCTAGGATATTTATTTGAGGTGAATTTTATAGACGGAGTTTCGATGCTTATGATCTATCTGGGCGGACCGACAGTGTTTCTCCTATTTGGTCTAGATAGGGGTGGAATAAAAATTTTGAAGAAATTTTGTAAATTAACAAATAGAAGTGCTGATAACATGACTTCGCTCAGCTCTGTGAAAAGTAACATGACTCAAGAATCTACAGCTTAAATACCTTTGATTTATTTGTTCATAACTTTATACTTTTCAATGTAAAAATATCTATTCTTATCAATAATAATTAATATCTTAATGTATACATTTTATAAGATAAGCAGACGTACCGACCTATTTGAATTTATTTAAATACATTTAATACATGAATTTTACCATAATATATAATTTGATTTAAAATAAATGTTTTGTGATATAGGTACAATGCGAGTATAGGTATGGTATGAATGATTAATATCGATCAAAAAAAATTGACTTTTCACCTTTTCACAATATAGATAATATGTTTCAACATTGAAATCATTCGAATATAGGAATGCATTGGAGTTGGGGTCTGCTAATTAATGAGAGAATGACAGAGATTCTGAATTTTGGATCTGTTTTCCCCCGAATTTGACCTTTGTATCTAAAAAATGTTAACTTAAATAACGTGTTCAACACGTTATTCTTATAATTACTAATTAACTATTAATGACCAATTAATTAATTAAATACTAATAAATAGTTATGGTAATTAACGCCTATAGATTATGCAAATTACAGATTACTAGAGTCTTGAATTGAAACCGCACAGCAGTCCAATGTATTCTAACTTGGCTGAGAAAAAGAAAATAATCATAATTTATAATCATTAATAAAAGGTAATAATACAAGTATACAGTTGTCGAATAATGTTTCTTTTATAAAATTATGATTAATCATTTTTTCAATAGTTAATAATAGATATTTTCAAAAAATATTTTGTAAAAAATACATTCTCGCTTAATTTTCACATTGTAAAAAAAACTGACAATAATATTTTGATTTATTAACAGAAAAGAATTATAAATTCGAGCGCACAAGTGTTTCCCTGCATGCATGTGATTAACCTTCTGCTCGCTGTAAATTAACAAAGAATATAAAAAAAATTTTGAAAAATATTTGGTCATATGACAATATTTACACAAAAAATATTAATGCTATTGTATAAAGGATTTAAAGGCAAGAGTATATATATGGGTATAATTCTCTACAAAATTTGAAATACAAAATTATATTGATGTAAATTAAATTAAAATGTTTGTTAAAATTTTAATTTGCAGTTTTTTCATTATTGGTCTCCAAGGTCAAGATGATTCTTCAGAATATGTAGAGGTTAAGGGTGAGGCCGTTAGACGTGAATACATCGTTCGATTTCGTGCTACTAATTTGCCAATGCGAAAAATGTACGATATGTGCGAGATGGACACTGCTAACATGCTTAAAATAAGGCCTAGTACTCATTGTATGATTTACCATACTGAGGGAGGTTTATCTGCGGATGATAACCCGGAAATTTATACAATTCCTTGGAGTCTCAAATATTATACGCTGTGATCAGAATCCTGATTGGAGAGCAATGTTGGTCTTTATTTTAAAAATAATTACTTTTATTCATTAATTTAACTAATTAGACTTATAAATAAATACAATTACATAAATCTTTTATGACCACTTTTAATTTCATATAACTTATACACCAGTAAAATTACAATTTTTAAAAAAATTTATTAATTTAAATCCAAAATATGCCTTTAGGCTATGATTTTAAAAGTTAATTAATGTATTTGTAATTATGGACTAAATTTGACTTTTTTTAGTTATGATCATCTCAGTCTTGTCAAAATCGACAGGTTGGGTATTATTGTATTTTTTTTAATTTTTACAGTAAACTTATTGATCTAATAACTCTGAGACTTGAAACAGATCAATGCCCCGCCCCGCCCCTTCTTAATAACATTTCTGGCATTTGTCTTACATATTAACAGACTAGGATCAATGGTTTACCCGCAGGGACTTCGAGATTGGCAATCTTAAATCTTAACCTTAAAATTCCTTTAAAATAACTGAATTTTGAAATTTCTTTTAAAAAATGTTAGTTATTTTATTTGACTGTAACATAATTTAATTTTGTACTTGTACGGTACATAGTATAAAATATAGCGTATTTCCTCATCGAATAATTTTTTAAAGTAATCGTAATAGTAACTCGATTACAAAAAAAATTAATTGTTGCAACACTGCTTATACATATAGTGAAAATACCATAGTACCCTACATTATATATCCTATTTTTCATAAATTAAACGAAACCCAACTCTCATATTCGGATATTAGAAATTAAAGTAATTTTTGGAAAAATATTGATTTTGTGAAATTTTACGAATGAATGTATCTGTAATTTCCTTAATTAATTTCATTAATATTTATATTTATATGAATTAATTAATTTTTATAGGCCTTTTACACTAGTGGTGGAACCGCAAGCTCAAGATTCCTACTCACATGTAAGGCTGCACAATCGGGTACCCAAATCCAATTGGGTACCCATTTAGAATTAACATGGTGGGTACTCGAGTACCAAT
>JAQIXA010003750.1:0-13123 GCA_034699045.1 Nanhermannia cf. coronata Gr-Ori-00579
TAAATACTGGGTTTTTTGAAAACCTTAGACAAAAATCCTAAAAGATGATCAAGAATCATTAATGAATAATGAGTCAATGTAGTATACATACCTTGCTAAACATGAGTATAATAGATTTAAGGAAGCTTTAAGTTTGCAAAAAAATAGGTACAGATAAACTAGAATTGCATGCATAATTGCAATTGAATTGCTAATGTAAATACCTATAAGATACTTATATATGTACAAATACCCAAATTAGATTAAATAAATTCTAATTTATTTAAGTTCAGCTCTTTCCTTAGAATTTTTGGGCTTAGACTTGGATCTTGCGGCGTTTAAAATTTTCATTTGCTTTCTTAGATCATAATCCAAGTTTAAAATTTCACCTAATTTCTGCTCCCATTGTATTTCCAATGTTTGAAACTAAAATAATTGACAAATTTACAATCAAAATTTTTTATATCTAGTAAATATGTATGTGAATAGATTAGGGTATTTACTTTCAAATAAAGGGTCTCAGTTCCACTATCTTTAGCTTGGGAATCAGCATTCATGAAAGAAAGAGCATTTTGTAAAAGTTTTTCATTTCTACTGATGGTCTCATTGATTCTCGTTTTTACTAAAATGGCTTGGTCAGTCAAATTGTTTACAGCTCTGTCCAATATCTCGTCCAAAACTTCATATTCCCCCTCTACATCTGTCCGAACAATTTCTAATATCTGAAATACAATTAAATAAAAGTTCAAAAATTTTGCCAATTTATGCTATACCTAGGGTACCATTAGGTAATTTCACTTCTGAAAAATATCTTTTTGACTCAATATACGCACCATATATTATTATTTTACAAATAATTTTAAAATGAAGCCTAAAGGGTTTTTTGTTTTTGTTCTCTTTCTTATGGAAACTTTCCCTGCAAAAGATTTCCATTAAAACTCAATGTTAAAATTGAAAATCAAATAATCAAGGATTGAGTATATCTGGGAAAATACTACTAGTATTAACAATGTATGAATAGGTTGGGCGGCATTCCTCGGACTCGGAACCATATTTAAAAGTTGGTCCAAATCCAAATATATGTTTAGATTTTAAATGAATCAGTTGATATCTTACCATTAGAGAGATAAGAAAAAACAAATCTTGGAAACTTTGGTTTGTATTTGGCCTGTTTCCTTATGAATCTGTTATTTTGGTATCTTAATTGACTATCTCTAGTACTATAGATAATAAATATAAAAATTCCAAGTTAAGGTAATCTTCATGGACAAAGGGTGAATTGAGTCTTCCCATGTAATAAAATGGCCAAAGTCATGAGGATAGCTTCTCCTATAGAAACCTCGTAGAGAACCGAATCTTACAGATTTTTGATGTCTTCAAATTTTGATAAACGCTCAGGTATACCTATATGTAAAAAAAAGTAAAAATATAATTTAAAATTAATTTTTACATTTTTATATTTTTTTACATTATGCCTGAGCTTTTATAGAATTTAAAGAAAATGGAAATTTATTCAACTAAATTAAAAAAGAATCAAATCTCTACGAGAACACCCTTGACAAAATTTCCCTCAAAATGGTCTTTTAGACCGATTTTTGTCCATGGAGATATGGAATTACATGGCCTTAAAATTAGGATAGTTAGATCAAAAACGCTTCCAAACTTTACTTTCTCTATCTATCTTCTCCTATCTTCCATCTAATCATAAAATTTTTACCTGAATTTATCTTTTTATTTTACAAGAAATAGTTATTTTTTCCATACTTTGTCTTTGTCTCTAATAAGTGATTTAAGCTCTGAATACTCCTTCAAAAGTTGAGTTAAAAGTTCCCTTATTTTTGCCTTTTCCTTCAAAGTTGGAAGTGTGTCCTTCAATTCATAGCCAAGGTTCAGACCAAATTCAAGATAAAAATCATAAATTCCATCAGAAATAATTGTAGTTGAGTCATCAAGTAATTTAAATGTATTTACTGTCAAAAGATATTTATCCTCCTTAAATGAATTGATCATAATATCTAGAAACTAAAATCAAAATTTTTAAAATTATTCATATTACCTATATATAATAAATATAATTTATAAAATACATTTTGGGCCGAGTCTTCGTCTTCAGTATCTGAACCAAATTCTTCCTTTAAATGAGACACTAGATTATGGTCAAGTGTTAACCCTTTTTCTATAAGGCTGAATTGATCTTGGGTTTTTAATAATAATCTCTTTTTCATTTTATACTTTGGCTGGATTTTTGATTCATAATATCCTTTTTTTTGTAAAAAAAAAATATATATATTTTTACTTTTCAATTACATTTTTTAAATACAAACCTTCGAGTGAATGAAATTCTTTCTCCAAATTTGGAATCTAAAATTTTTCATTAAAAATTTAAATTTTACTAACTCTAACCATAAGTATATGGTTCTATATAAAAGTATTTACCTGGTCATCTAAAGTTTCAAGTCCCTTATAAAATTCTATAATCCTTTTAAGAGTATCTAAAGGTTTTGCTGGTCTGGGAAAAAAAAATGAAAAAATTTAAATATTTAAAAGATAATTTATTGCTATTATATTATAGATATTTAAAATAGATGCTTACAGAACAGTAGGATATAAATGATAATATACACACGATATAAATATTGAAAATGACACAATCAATATGACAGTTACAAATAGTTTAGATTTCCAAGCCATTTATTTTAGAGTTTGAAGGATAAGAAATTTAAATATCAATTTTTATTGGTATTGCTATATTTGGAAGTTTTAAATTACTTTAGAGTATTTTAGAATATAACTTTTAAATTTCAAATTACTATTTAATTAGTTGACTTTTACTGGTATCTGTAGTTGAAATAGATCCTTTAAAAAAGTTTGTTATGATTATGTGGATTGGCTTTGAAATGTATATTTGCTCCCGCTTAGCTTGAGGACTAACTATAAAAAACATAAGGGTAGTATAAGGGTATACACTCGAATGTATAAAATAGCTAATGTAAAAAGTAATACACTAAAATGGAATGGAACTTTTCTTCCATATTTTCTAAAATAATTTTAGTTAATAAAACATAGTAGGTAGGTTATTATTTCCTTAAACTTACCAATGGATTTTACAATTATTTATAAGGCTTTATTTTCGAACTTGAAAGCCTATTTAAATTAATTGACCTCCTTTAAATTTAATTTTTAGAATTTAATTTGATTAATTGAACTGGCTTTTTTGAAAAATACTGACATAATTATTTTTATGAAAAGAATTTATTTAGGTTATAATTGGCTTTGGACTTTGGATAAGGTCAAGCCCTGAATATCCTTTGAAATCTAAATGGAAAAGATTTTAATTTTCTTATTATGCTCTCCACCATCTTTATGGTAAATTACAAAATTCTCAAAATTTTAAGAAATTTTTCTAAAATTTTTGATATATTTCCAATTACAATGTAGGTATATAGGTAAATACATTATAAACTTTTTTTAAATTATTTTTAATTTGTGACTTTGAATTTAAATTCTCTTATATTTAACATTTAATAAAATACACCTAGATACTTTATGATACAATTCCTACTATCAAATGCTTAATTTTTATAATGGTAACTCACTTTTTGAACATTTTTTGAACGTTTTTTCAACCTGAGGTCACTAAATTTACAATATTAGATTTGTAAATAAATTATAAATGGCTTAAGGGTTTATATTATACATATATAAAGTTAAGGTAATCTATAGTGATTAGTGAGAGTTCGAGAACATTTTAGAAAATAGGAGATCCAGTTTTCAGATGAATCAGAATCAGGTATTAATTTGGCCTGAAATTTTTATAATCTTGAGCTATCCAAAGATATTCTTAAACAACTTCAGGTTTGATCCACTTTTTCATCCAAAAAAAGGTATCCAGAAAAAATTGATAATTGCATTATATTATACAAATGCAGGCAGTGTTAGTAAAATATTTTATAAAAAATTACTTCTGCTAAATTGTACTTTAATGAAATATATTATTGACTAGTATATGGGCAAATTTGTATCATGCAAATATATATAGACAGCTAAGACTTTATAAAATAAATTCTGGGTTTTTTTGACAACCTTAAAGATCAAAAGATTAAGAATCATTAATGAATAATGAGATACCTACCTAGCTAAATATGAGTATTTATATAAGATACTAGCAGACTGTGATTCCCCCCTTCGGGGAGATTCCACCCCAGCTGATCTTGCTATATACCCTACAAATAATATGGGAATATTGAGAATTTTGACTTTTTTGACAAAAAAGTAGGGTATATGTAGACATTATATTAGCAATTAAATTAAAAAGCAAGTTCAAAAAACAAGAGATACTTTATGTTTTTAATTACTTTGGACTACTCTTTAGCTAATTCTTAATTGCCCGACCAGATAATTGAATACAGGTTTTAATAATCTTACGGCGGCTCTTGAGGTTCGCAAGGTTCAGGGTCTCATATTATTAAATCTTTGTATAATCAACTCAAATCCTGAGGAATATTATCAAAAACTTATGGATGGTTTCAAGTTTAAGCTTTAATCACAGGATAGAATTAGGAACTAAAATTTTTGTCGTAATTTGCTTAAATCAGTCCAATAATTTTCGAATTATCTTAAAGAAAAAATAAACTAACGAAGGAGGTAGGGACAAAGTTCAAGTAAAGCAGAATATTAATTGCTCTCTTCGCTCGCTCAATTATATTCATTTTATTTATTTCAATTACTATTTACTATACATTTATGTCTGCTTACTGATTACGATTAGGTAGGGTACTTACAAATAATTATAAGTATTGTCTAATGCATTTTCGTAAAGTTAATGATTTTACTCGTATAAAATTTCTTAATCTGATTAATATAATAGTAATAGTATTATGCTAAAGATAAATAAGCTTTATTTTATGTTGTAATTTTAGGTCACATATACAGTTTGACCTCCACAAGCCTGCTTCACCTTCCCATCATCGACAAGCTGGCATGTAACATAGTATTGACCCTTAAAAATGTTAAATATAGTAAGTACATGTAAACTCACATATGTATTTTTTTTTTTAGAAAAGTTCAGTATGTATTAACTTACAATTGGGACATAATTTGGGATTGAAAAAATTTTCTCAAAAGTGTAATTTTGTCCAGCTACCACTGGACACATTCCTCCTTCGATTAGGCCCTCACATGCATTGGCCTTAATAAAATTTGGTAATTATTTTATTACAAGAAACTTGGTAAGAGAAATTTTACCTCATGAATTGTGACCTGATTTCCAAAATAAGTCGATCCACATTTTATATTTTCAAGCTCACTGTCCCTTGCTATAAAAATCAATTTTGAAAAATTTTGGAAATTTTGGAAATTTTTATTCTTACAAGGTTCAACGACTGCTATGATTGTGTAATTTTTATTTCGTCTGAATCTGCATGGGGCTCTGTCACATTCGGAGATTTGAAAAGAATGCAATTTTCCTCCACTATCTAATTACATTTAGGCTTTAAAATTTTGAATTTGATTTTGAAATTTTAAAAAAAATTTAAATTGTAACCTTTGCACTCATTGTTGATGGGGATCTCTCCAGAAAAAGTGTAAGAAATGAAGAATATGATACAGAAATACTTGAGGAAATCGTAGAACTGAATCATTTTGGACTAGTAATTAAATAATTAGGTAAGTATTATAATTAGTTTGGATGATTTTTTGTCTTTTTATTGTTTTATTGAGACTTAATTAACTGCAGTTTTATTCAATGAAATTAGGTTATGGGTAGAAATAATTAGAATTTTGACAATGAGTTCAATTGTCAATAATTTTCAAGGTATAATCCTCATTTTAGATTCAATTTCTAGAGAAAATGATTATATTTTTACGTATTATTGCTATGAAATACCTCTTTTATAAAACCTGCCTATGTTATTACCAAAAGTTATAGCATGCCTTTAAAATTATTAGTAAAATCATGAAATATTAATTTTTAATAATTGCATTTTAAATGGCTTTTTTTGTAAAAATTTCGGATAATTTTGCTTTCATTAGGTATATTATAGATACTTATAATTTTTTTACGATAATATGACAGATTGGGTTGGCTGACCATACCCATACCATGAGTGATGTGACGATTGATAATAAATAGATTTGTTATCTACTAAAAATTCTATTTTAGCAAAATTACTCCATAAAGATATACTTTGGTATATTATCTGATTAAACACTTATCGTAGGCAAATTCGATTTAGAAATGATAACCATATATGTAATTTGCTTATTGTTATGTCCACCAATTGATAAAATTATAAGTAGGTATCTGTAGTTGTAGTTAGTTAATTCAAGTTTTGAATTTGTAAATTCCGTACTACAGATATGAGTATAATAGGTAGGGTACTTGGCACTGGTACTAGTTAAATTTAAAAATGTAAAGTTGCATAGTATCAAATGGAACCAGAACATTTATTTAAAGCTAAAAGGGGACCTCAAATTTTTGCCGCTTTAGCAGGTAATAATAAAATCATAAATTAAGATTTTTTAATAATTTGAATTTTTAGCAAATTTTGGTGCATTTGGTCTGGGCACGGTTAATGGGTAAAGATATACATCATATATAATAATATAAAAATTTCTTTTATTTTAGATGGACTTCACCAGCACTTCCAGATCTTGAAGAAAGCGGAGAACTTGGATTTCTCAGTACAGATCAACAATCATGGATTGGATCATTAGTTTCTGTATGACAATTTTAAAATTCCAAAAATAGTTAAATTAAACTTGCTAAACTTATTGATTTAGTTAGCCTGTTTCTTTGCTGTATATCCATCTGGTTATTTAATTCAGAGGTTTGGTAGAAAATTGACCATGATCACCATATCTCTACCTTTTATCACTGGATGGCTTTTAATGGCATTTGCAAATGGAGTTGAAATGCTTTATATTGGAAGAATTATGACAGGTTATAGTCTTCTTTTAAAACTTTTTAAAACTTAAATATTTAACTATTTAACTATGCAAATGAAGGTTTGTGCAGTGGAACTTTTTCGATCGCAGCGCCCGTCTACATAGCGGAAACGGCTGAGGTTGACATTCGAGGCGCTCTTGGCTCAGGTTTTCAATTGATGGTCGTCGCTGGAATACTTTTTGCGTAATTTTACTTTAAATTCTTAAGTTTAGATAATTTTGAAATATTTCAAAATTTTAAAGCTCAAAAAACCTTAAAAAACCTTTAATAAGCCTATTTTTTTTATCAACAATAGATTGGCTTATTTCAAAACTTCATTTAAATATTGATAGAAATTAAAATATTTCAAGAAATTCTCTTGACATTTTAAATTTTACACATCAAATAAAGTCTTTAAATCTTCGAAATATTCTCAAATCTGTCAATAAAATTCATGATTATCTTTTTTTTTAATATTTTAGCTATGTAGTTGGAGCCTTCGTATCTTGGTCATGGCTAGCACTTATTTGTGTAACCCCATCATTTATATGTATCCTGATGCTTTTTTTCGTTCCAGAATCTCCAAGATTTTTATTATTTAAAGGAAAATATACTGAAGCTAAAAAATCTCTAATGTGGCTTCGAGGTGCTCAAGATATGTCACAAATAAATAAAGAATACCAGCTGGTAAATCTATTTATAAACCTACAACTGTATTTATTATGGTTTTGAAATTCAAAAATTATGCAAATTTAGATTCAAGAAAGTGTCCGAGAACATCAAGAAAACGCTCCAAAGTTCAGAGAACTTTTTGATTCATCGATTTTGAAGCCAACAATTGTTTCAGTTGCCCTACTCGTTTTTCAACAGTTTAGTGGAATTGATGCTGTCACTTTTTATACAGTTCAAATATTCGAAGATGCTGGAACTGATATAGACCCTAATATCTCGACTATTATTTTCGGTTCTGTCCAAGTTCTTTTCAATCTTATAGCTCTGTATCTGGTTGAAAGAATCGGTCGAAGAAAAATGCTCATTTCGACTAATTTGATTTTGGCAATTTCACTTGCAAGTCTTGGAGTTTTTTTCTATCTTTTGGAAAATGATCCTGAGAGTACAAAATCACTTGGATGGCTTCCTTTGACTAGTTTGATCGTTTATGCAGCTTCTTTTTCTCTTGGTAAATTTCATATAATTTCATAAAAAATTTATAAAAATTTTGAATGAAATTAATTACAACTTTTGTTATCTTAAAAGCTAAATTTATTTTAATGAAAATTTTAGAAAAGCCCTCAAAATCTAACCTAAACCTAGATCAATTTTGGGAATTTAAAATCAGTTAAAAATCAATTTGTTGTTTTGATCTATAATTTATTTGATTATATCTAAGGCTATATCTATATCTATATCTAGATTTAAAAAATGAACCTATTTTTTGGATATTTATTTCTACTTTTTAAAATTTTGAATTTTTGAATATTATCAAGTGTAAAAATTCTTAATATTCCAATAGATAATCTCCAAATTAATACATCAAATGACAATGACATTATTTAATTTTTTTTAGGTATCGGACCTATAGCCTGGCTTATGGTTGGTGAAGTCCTGCCTAATCATGTGATTGGTAAAGTTTTATAAAAGGATAATTCGACTTTCAGGCCTTAGCATGTTAGATTTCATATAAAGGCTATAAGCCCCATTAAAACCCGAAGATACAGAATACTTTCTCAAAGGATATCTTCGGATTATAATAGGGTTTCTGGCTTACATATGAGATTTAACATGCAAAGGTATAAAAGCTGAATAGATAGATCCTTTCAAAAATATTTTTCAAAATTTCAAAGAAAATATCTGTAAAATTGAAAATTTATAGGAATTGCATCGGCTCTTGCAACCTCAAGTCTCTGGATTTTATCATTTTTCATAACCCGATTTTTTGAGAACCTTAGCGAAGCCATCGGAAAAGCTGGTTGTTTTTGGGGATTTTCAATCGCAACAATCGGTGGGATATTTTTTGTACAATTTTTTGTGCCTGAAACGAAAGGGAAAACTTTAGAAGAAATTCAAGAGTTTTTTAACAAGTCTAAAAAATCAAAATCATTAAAAATATAAGAATGGTCATTTTGACCTTATCCAAAGTCTGTAGACATCTATCGTTCATAAAAATTAAATTTTTATGTAATATGGTTATGTAAAATGCAAAAATCTAGCAATAAATGTCTCCAATATAAAAATTTGGCTATCTCATACTGAAAGGTTCTCAGTAAAAGGTTCTAAAAAAATAAATGATAATAAATTTTAAACACTTTTCTCTCAAGTTCACATGTGATTTGATTCAGAATCAAATTATATATCAATAAAAAATAATTTTAATTGTCAAGCTATTGTTTATACTGATAGACCTTGATTAAATCCTTATTAAAACACTATATGATAATAAAAAGATAATAATACATGGCTCAAATTACTGAGGACTAGACAATATAACTAAAAATGAAATTAGTTATACATATTGTATTACACAAGACTCAGATAATATTTATCACAAAATTCTCATAAATAAAATTTGCATCATGAATTTGAAAAATTTGTCAATATTTGGCTTTACTAAAAGACAATTGAAATTTTTACTCATAATTGGAATCTCAAATATTTTTCGAGCTGCTACTATTCTTAATATTGGACCATTCTATCCACCAGAGGTTTGCAAAGCAAAAAAATTTTCAAAATTTTGCAAAATTTTACAATTTTTATAATTACAGGCAGAAGAAAAAGGACTTTCAGCCACTTTGATTGGATTTATAATCAGTTCTTTGGATTTTACAACTTTTCTGACGACACTTTTATACGGGATTTTTATTGCAAGTAGAGATTATACACAGTCATGTTATTTGGTTATTAGTTAATTTTTGAAATTTTAGATTAGATATCTGGGACCTCAATTGGTTTTTAGCTTGAGTACCGGATTCACAGGCTTATCAACTATATGTTTAGGGTATCAATTTTTTAAAATTTTTAAATTTTCTAAATTTTTCGAAATAGTAATTTTTGGATTTTAGCCTAGTTGTACTGCTGGATAAATATGAAGCCTTTGTTGGACTCTCGTTTCTTATCAGAATTTTTACTGGATTTGTCGATGCAGGATGTTATCCAAGTACTTAAACTTATTATACTTTAAAAATATTGAATTATTTTTGAAATTCTGAATTTAGGCATTTTTACAACTTTTTCAACTGAATTTACAAATAATATGGCTGTGGCTATTGTAAGTTAAGGATTAATCAGTTATAGGCAATGGTAATTTAAATTGATTGGTTCTTTAGGGTGTTAATGAATTATTTTTCGGATTTGGCGGCATCCTCGGTCCGATCATATCTGGATATTTTATTGATGTAAATATATTGACCAGTATACTGTATTCGTAGATTAAAAATGATTTTTTTTTACTAATTTTTGTTATATTTTGAATATTTTTAGATGTCAAATTACACAGTTGTAAATGTAAGTTTGGGTGGTATTATGATATTCTTGGGCATTTGTGATTATCTACTACTTCCAAAATTTGGTCCAGAAGTTGTTAAAAGTCAAAATCATTTAAAAATCCGGGATATCCTCAAAATAGTCAGCCTTCCAAGGGTATTTGTATCACTTTTAGGACTCTTATTTACTGCTGCTAGTATTGGATATATTACTGGAACTCTTGAGAAACATCTTACAAAAGTAAAAAAAAAAATAATATTTTTAGTGTCAGGTCAAATTACTGTCACAATCATCATAACAAAATTTTTAAAATTATCTATTTTTTTAAATTTTAGTTCGAGTTGAGTTCACTACACGAAGGTATCGTGTTTACACTTGGTATGGGTGGGGTTATTATAAGTCCACTCTGGGGATGGATTTATGAGAAAACTGAGGTCAGAGGTCAATTTTTCAAAGGATTTACTGCGACCTTGGGTACAGCTCTGATTGTAATTGCATTCTGTATACTTGGACCACTGCCCTTCATACCTGGCGAACAGTAAATTTTGAAAAATTTAAATTTGCAAAATTTTAAAAATAAATTTGATAGTCAACTCTGGAGTGTTTGTACTGCCCTAGTACTACACGGGATTGGTAATTTTTTCAAAATATAAAAAATTTTTGCAAAATTTTAAATTTCTCGGATTTTAGGAATCGGAGGATCGATAATGACAGCCTTTCCAAGAGCTTTAGAAGCTGCTGTGTAATTCAGAATTTCATTTAGACTCATTTTCAAAATCTAAATTTTTGAAATTTTTTAGAAATTCTGGATTTGAAAATAATATCTCAAGTCAGAGTTTGATATCAAGTATTTACACTTTGACATTTACACTTGGCAATGGAATCGGTCCATCTGTTTCTGGTCTTCTCTATGACGCATTCGGATTTAGAAACGGGACGCTTTTTATCATTGTGTTTGGGATTTTAGTTGTAAGTTTTTATACATATAAGACTTTTTCTAATACATTAAGTATCCCTGCACAAATGGGTAGCTAACTAGCTACATAAAAGTAGTGTTCTTAAATCATTTGGGTACACAATTAAAGTACCCAAATTCCTTATAGGTTATAAGCCTATATTATTTGGTTAAAAGCACCCATATCATATCTTGATATTTTCAAAAATTTTGACAAAATTTGACAAAATTTGTAAAAATTGGTCAAAAGTCAAAATTAATCAAAATTTGTTAAAATTTAGAAAATTTTTACAAAATTATGTTCAAATTTGAGTACCCAAATGGTACTCAACTATTCGAATGTTAATCCTTATAACCCAATTCCCAATTACCCTTTTGTGCAGCTCTATACATAAGTACCAAATTATGAGAGCGATGCGAGCACTTACTACAGATATTTAAAATTATATTTTGTCCTTCAATCTGTCTGTTTTTGTTTGCCTGTCTGTCAAGAAAATTACAAATTGGACCGATTTTACCAAATACTTGGAATAAATAATTATATCCTTATAGGGTCTAGTTGTGTCATTTTGACAAAATTCAGGTAGCCAAGCCCCTTGTGGATACTGCACTAGGGTTAATGGACACCAATGTCAATTAAATGAGAAAAATTTGAAAAAATTTGGAAAAATCTTAAATTAGATTTAAATGTAATCCACGACGAGATTATGAATTTGACCTTTTTTGACGCGAAAGTTGACCTTTACTTCACAAAAATTAAGAATTTTGTGATATTTTGATCGTTTTACTCTCACGATTAACAAAAGAATAGTTGAATAATCCCTAGTAATACATAATTTAATTCTTTTACAGATTGCATTAGAAATCATTCTATCAAAAGTACTCAAAAAGTGATGATTCTTCAAAAGCTTTCAATTTATAAAATCATATAATAGGTAGGTACAATTATTTTAACCCATCTTTTAGATACATACTTATAGGTATTAAAGGTATAACAATGAGTAACGAAAATTTATAAAAAAAATACATAATAAATCTGATAAAACATAGTAAAAAAACTAACCAAGAAATCTCACAATCAAAATAATTATGCAAAAAAATGTTATCTAATTATTCTATACCCTATGCATTTACTATGCACCAAGGTATAGATTCGAGTAAAAGATAAGACTCTGATTGTAGGGTATAAAAAAAATTATAAAACTGGATTTCCATACATTGCATTGTTTGTAACTTTTAATAAAGTTACAAAATAAAGTTGAATGGATTCTCTGACTTTGTTTACCTCATTTAAATTTATTGCCTACCCCAACAACTATCCTTATTCTAATTACTTAATTATTCAATTATATAGATACTACTCAAATTTACAGAATTAGTTTTATGGTTTGTTTTGTGAGAACTTGTCTATTTTTATACTAATTTACATAGTAATACATACACTTTAATATATAGGGGTAGATTAGTGATACTTTTGAGAATTTTTGAAATTAAGAGACTGTTCTTGGATGAATTTGTCGTATTTTTGACCTCAAATTTGCTTAAGAATATCGTTTCTCTATTCAGTAAATCCTAGATATAATTTGTAATAATTGCAAGTCAAAATAGCAACCAACTGGTTTATCTGAATAAAAGGCGTCCAAATTTCAAAAAAAGTATCAGAAATGTCCCTAATCTACCCCTAGAGATATTTTTAATCTTTCAAATGTCAATTGTATACAGTCTCATTCTCGGATTCTGAAAACCTGCATTTTGTGTAAAATTCAAAAGTCTTTTTAATACAA
>JAQIXA010003751.1:0-13118 GCA_034699045.1 Nanhermannia cf. coronata Gr-Ori-00579
TCTTTTAAAATCTTCTGTATCATTTTTTCCAGGTGTAATATCTGAAAAATACAGTGCTGCTCTTCCTTGTGTTTCTTTATAATCGCCTCCATAGCCAAGTAATGTTTCGATATATGCTCGATAACCATATAAACTTGTATTTGGAGTAATTTGTGTTTCGTTCAAATGAACAGTACATTGCTGAAACATGCTATGTAAAAAATTGTTAACAGGAGCAATTCTTTCACTTGCCCATTGTGCAATTATTTCCCCTTCTAAAGTTTTAAAATTGCCACGTATATACAGAGCAGTATCATTGAGGTCAAGGTATTGCACGTCGTTTCCTTGTATGACGAATGTTATAGGGCTTGATGGGTCTGAAACACTTGTTAAAGGATGATATTCTACAAGTTGTGAGTCTCTTAGTGTAATATCATAGTTTGATTCAGAAAATAAATCAGTCTCGCTTCTTACAAAAAAACCTTCTTTAGCCATTTTAAAATTTAATAATCAAAAATTGATTTTGGCTTTTTTGAAATTTTTTTCTTTCTCGATCTTACAACTTTCTTCTTTTTTATTTTCTTCGCCCTTTTTAGTCTTCTTTTACGTTTTTTTCCTTTTCCTACTTGAAGCTTTAATCTTTTGTAAGACTTTTTATGAACCTTGTTTTTTTTCACCCGCCTTCGCTTCCTTCCAGAACCAGACTGTTTGAATAAATTATTTCCTGCTTCTTTTAAAGCACCAAGTCCATGTTCTTTTATTGAATCTCTCAAATTTCTGTCTTGAATAAAATCCCCTGCGACTTTTTTTAGAGCATTTTTAGCCGATGGCCACAATATATTTTTAACAATTGGCAAAAGTCTTCTTCTAATTGCACCAAAAATACCTCCAATACCACTCCCTCGTTGTCTTCTTATACTTGCCGAGTAAAATGGCAAGTCTCCACCAACTTGAGGGCTGTAGAGTCGGAAAAATTCAGAATCTAGATTTGCTTTGCAATTATACATTTTTATAATTCTTTTGGACGAAAATGAAGTGTTAACGAAAACGGTCCAAATTCAAATGGCGGATTTTCTCCATGTTCGTTCTTTATATAAATATGAATATTTTGTATATTTGTGACAACTATGTCATGATAAATTAGATGATTAAATTCATGATAAGATCTAAATCTATCAATATCTTTTTTATAAGGAATTCTTCTTAGCAATGGTGCTTGGGTGTCCCCTATTCTTTGATGTTCTATAATATTACAGTAAATAAATAAATCATTATTTCCAGCATTTGGATCATATTCGTTTAAATACTTTGATGAAGTTTCATCATACCCTACCTTATGCATAAGCTTGGGGTGCCATCGCCAATTTTTATTAATGTTCTGATCGTACTCTCCTCGAGGATTAATACCAATAAACTTTAGATAATCAAAAATGCTTTCAACTGTTAAACAATTTGATTTTGCTATAATTTCAGTTTCATCCAATATAACTGTATTACTTTTGATATCCTGATAACTTGATGGAGTATACCAACCTATAGTTTGTCCTGCTTTTAATGGATAATTTGAATATGTGTAAGTGCAATCAGCTAGAGCTACTTGATAAGTGCCCAACTCTAAATTGATGGCCTGACTTAAATAATTTCTAAAATTACCTATTTTATTTTCTGGATAATGATCAAATGAGGCATCACTTTGTAATGTGACATAAAAGCCTGCCATTTTGAGACTAAACTGATTTATTGATTAATTACTATTTTTATATGATTTTTTATAAAGAAATTGGTAATCAAAAATATAATTTTTTTTATATAGTAAAGAGTTTTTTTTTATTCAACAGATTTGTAAAATAAGAATTTATATATACATATTGGAATAATAGCTTAGCATTGATATTATTTTTAGAATGAAAATATGTAAACTGTATTTTTAAAATTAATTTTATTCAAATTTTCTTTTTCTTGTTTGTAAATTTGCGGGCTCTTGTTCCATTTTTGTCACTGCAAATTTCTTTCCCTTTTCAGCTGCATCGCCAAGTTCCCACAGTTTTATGTCATTTATGTAATTCATTATATAAAACTTTGCAAGTTTCTCTATTAGTTGAATTACTTCAAAAGGTTGAATAATAATTTGATCACCGAGTTTTTTTATTATTATTCGCATAACACCCTTTTCTCTTCTGTACCATGAACTTACGACATATTTTTTTGGAGGTTCTGAATAATCGAGAACAATAGATGAATGTTCAAATTTCTTATCTTCAAATATATAAGTTTTTGTACCAAAAAAATCTTCATCGTTTTCTGTTTCTATTAAAAACTTTCTCTTCTCACCTTCTTTAATGAGTGCAAACTCTTGGTTCATACTAATATTCATTTGAGAATTTTCCATTATAAAATTTCTTCTGATAAACATTTTCAATTGATCGTCAGTAATTGTGGACAAATTTTTTTTGAACTGTTCTTGTTTCAATTTTGCGTCTTTCTTTATATTTTCACACTGTAATACTAGGTGGTTCAGATAGTGTTGATCGGCATAATTGTAACTGTAGTACCTCGAAAGTTTTTCAATAACAAATGGAACTTCATAAGGTATAAGAGTAACTTTTTCATCGACCCTTTTTATTGATATTTTCATACCTTGAGGTGTATTGTCGAACCAGCATTTTAAATTGTTATAATTTTGATTGATTGGTTCTAATTTTGTACTTGGACCAGGTTGCGGTTCAAAGTTTATGATGGAATCTTGAATATTGCTTGAAGTAGCTGACACAAGCTCTGGAGTATTTAAGGAGGTTGATGGAGCTGAAGTATTACTACTTTGTTCAAGTATTCTCCTCTGTTGCTCCTCAATAATTAATTGATGTTCAAATGCATTTAAAGGTGCAGCTATACCATCATCTCTATCACCTGCCTCATATATAAGTTGATCTGTTAAAATACATTCAAATTGCTCATCTGGTATTTTTTTCAGAGCTTCCAAATTTGAATAATTTCCTGGCAAATCTATTTTGCGTCTTAAGCATTCTGTTCCAAGGACATTTATTTGAGATTCGGTGAATCCTAAAGACCCTCCATAATATCCATGAATCATTACTTTAAGGTCCCCATCCTCAATTTTCAACACCTCTTCTGGCTTGATTTCTTTTTCAAATGTGAAATTTTCTTTTTTTGGAAGATTGATAATTGAGGAATTTAAGATCATTCTATCAAAAAACCCTTCTGCTTCTGTTGGGTGCCAGATCCACTGAGAAAAATTTGTGGGTCTAGACAATTCTTCTGAAAAGACAGCTTGTCCAATTGTAGAATTTTTTAATTTCATCATCCAATAATGATTTTGAACAACTTTTAATATGTAGTCATCAACAATTCCAGCCGCAATGAGGAAATAAAAAATGTACTTGGCATGGACAACAAGATCACACTGACCAAGGCATTTTTTGACAAAAGGTTCAAGTGATACTGGACATACGTGTATTCCTCTCTGAACGGTCCCTCCAGTTCTTTCAACAAGTGACTTTTGTTCGAAATTTACCCCCATACAATTTGGATTTGCAGGATTTTTGCATTTCCCTGGAATTAGTTTTGCAGCTTTTATACATTTGAGAAAAGCCCCAAGGACTTGACTATATTGGTTTGTTGTGATTGTCCCAGATAAAATAAGTCTACCAATTGCATAAAAATACTCTGAATCATATTGACATTGAATATGATCGCAAAATATAGTTTTTGGTACAAATGCACCTGGGGTTCTTGGAACAAATTCTTTTTTACTATCAATGAAATTCTCAACAGTGTTTGCTTTTTTCTTTGAAGATTTAATAAAAACTACTTGAAAACCGGGGCATTGAAGATCAGATCCATCAACAAAAGGAATGGTATTTTGTAATGCCATTTTAGTGATTTAGGAAGAAAAAAAAATTACGTCTAGTTAGTTCAAGTTTTGAAGAGAGAATGAAGAAATTTATGGCACTTTTTTAGAAAACCATTGATCCACCTCAATCCATCCCTTGTAGAAAACCCCTAATACAATGTTATTTTATATAAGCTGTGGGGTTTTAAAAACGTTTTACTTTAAAGATCGTTTTTTGGTATTTAGGTCAAAGTTATTTTTAGAAATAATCGTTTTCTTTTTTTAAAAATCGTTTTTTGGTATTTAGGTCAATTTTTTTTAGAAATAAACCTTTTTCTTAAAAACGTTTCGCTTTTTCAAAATTATATACCTAGTTGGAATTCTCAGAAATAAGCTTTTTATCTATGTAAAACATTCTATATAGGTAAATGATTTAATTAGGTCTAATAATCAATTCTATTTTTATCTAATCAAAAACTCAAATATAAATGTGAGTCTGCTATAAAATATAAAACCTACCTAGCTAGATTTATTTCTATAAATAATTTCTTAAATAATAAAACAACTTTTGTTTCAAAATATATTTTATCAGAATTATATTTTTTTATTCAACATTATTATAGATAATTTAATTACATTGATTATTTATTGAAAAGGTTTATCAATTTTTTTTTTTGAAAATATAATTAATTTATTCATGAAAGTCGAGACAGCCTGTTGAATAACATTCTTTTCTTCGCTCCTTAATATCTTTCCATTTACAAAAAGTACAAGATAAATGAGCCAATTGGCTGTCCCCAAATTTCTCACTTAATTCTAAGCATTGGCGGTATATGTCAAGCTCGTACAGTGATGGCTGATAGCCCCAAAACTCGTCAGCTTCAGGATGTGTTATATTTCGTTTTCTCTTGTTTTCATTTTCCTTTAATTTTGGACATCTTGGATCCTTGCATTTTTCATGTATTTCTCTTTGCAACCACTCTGGATTCAACCTATACTTCTGATCACCTTCATTTTTTCCATGGCCATACATTTTTTCTTCTGCCTCGGCTACTTTTGTATATGATCCATAGGTTGCAAAATGTAATTGCCCGTTTCCATACAATTTTTTTATTATTCTTTCTGTAACAGCAAAACGTAGATTTAAGGTCAATTTTCTTAACTTTTCAGTTTCTTTTTTCATTTCATCGAATAAACGATCAAATATTTGAGCTGTTTCTTTGAACGGTAAGTTCTTACCTCTTTGTTTTACAAGAGATTCGAACACAATTAAAAGTTCATTTGCCGCTTCTTGTATATCTTTATCCTCCTCCTCATCAGATTTATTTTTTTCTTGATAATTAATAACTCTTGCTTCAAGTTGACGATTTCTTTCTTCATTCAAATCAGATATAATTGCTTCTTTCCATGCGCTAGCCAATCGATCCATATTAAGTGGTGAGTCGTCAAACTTTGCAACCAATTCATCTAGAGTATATTTTGAAATGTGAAATCTTTGTAGGACATCCATATTTGTCATGCCAGATGTATCAATGAGCCATTCGCAAACCTTTGCCTTTTCATCTGAAGGTTGAATACTTACTAGTGTTTCATCTTTCAAAAGGTTCTCAGTTTGAGTAGATTTTTCAATTTGTTTTGCTTCTACTTCAAGATTCTTGAGGTCATTTTCAATTTTAAGGGGATATTCAATAATATCATATCCTTTTTTATCAGAATAGTCAGGCCAGCTATATGACAATATACCCCCACCTTGAGTTTTCGAAGGAGTTTCCTTTACATTTTGAGACAAATTTTCTTGTGGATGGTCACAAAGACAATAGTTGTATTCTTGCATATCTTTACAGCCACACTTCACCCCAGTTTCTTTTTCGATTTTTTCCATTTTAGAATCATCGATATCTAAGTCATGGATTAGTTTTTCAATTTCTTCTCGGCGATTTTCTTTACACATGTTTTTTCCCATTTTAATTTACTTTTTAGGGGTAATATAGTTCTTTCTGCAAAGAAGCCTTTGAAGAGAATGATGAAAATCTTGAAAATGAAATCTGCTTTTATACTTTTTGCAAAACGTTTTGTGGAATTTGCTTTTAACGGTCAAATTTCTATTTTTAGAACAAAAACTGGGTCAAAATTTTTAGAAATTTTTACGTTTTTTTTTCAAATTTATAACCGTCAAAAAAAATATTTTGTGATTTTAAAATTGTTTTTTGATAATTTTTATTGATTAATTATTTAATCAGCTTGATCTTTAGTAATATTATATTCCATATGATGCTATAACTAGCAATGCAATGCATTTTTCATATAACATTGGAGACTCCATAAGACCTTTTAACCAGTGTACATATGGCCCATGTTAAAACATACTAAAATTTTTAACCTGTGTTCTTATGGCCCATGTTAATACATACTAAAATTTTTAACCCGTGTTCTTATGGAAGTCCCATGTTAATACATACTAAAATTTTTAACCAGTGTTCTTATGGCCAATGCTAATACATACTAAACCCCCCCCACCCTTCTACTTCTATTATTTTTATTACAACCAAAAGTAAATCTCAAGACTCAAGTACTTACATATGTATGTAGTTAGGTACATTTGAAGTCCATGTATGTTATGTAGGTATTTCAATTTTACTCGAATTTTGTGATATATTTATCAAAAAGTATAATAGACAAAAGTCTTTTATCGAATCACGTAGAAATCATTAATTTCCTTTTTTCGAATTGAACTATAAAGTATAGGCATTTTCGTATCTGGACACAAGGTCAAGTTCTATACATAAACCATACTCATTCAACTTACGAATATTAAATTTAAAAAAAATACTTGATAATACAATACAAAAAAATATCTAAATTCTAAAATAATAGTTTTATTTATACCTTTGCTGTGTTTAATATAGAATTTAGCAATCTAACTTTTCAATTTTAGAGAATCTCTCTCTATTTTTGTGAATTTTTGTGAATTTTTGTGAGAACTGGTATTCTTATCTCAATTTTCAATCAGAAGTCCCAGTTTTATGTCCATTTGATTAAAGTAGGAAATATAGGATTTCAAATTTAAAAATTAAAAATAAGAATACGACTTTCAAGGTCAGGCTACACATTTCCATACAAGTACAGCAAATCAAAGTATAATTACTTTTAGATAGCAAATTCTATGATTCTGAAATTTGCATACTAATTCATGCTGGTATGAAAATCTAAAATTTTAAAAAAAATATTTAAGTATATTCTGTCCTTACTTACAAGCTCTACAAATAGTTGAATTTAAATCTAAATCATATACCTAATCGTATCGTAAGTGTATTTAATATAGGGTACTTTGTACTTAGAAAGCGATATTATTTGACAATTTTATAAAAAATTTGTAATAGGTATTCCTTTAAATTACAAGTTTAATAAGGAAAAGACATAGAAAAGTCAATAAACTGCTTATTAAAAATATTGAACTTTACCTAGACCAACCGTGTAATTTAAAATATTTGAATGAATCTCTAATTTGAAATTTATTTTTAGATAACATAACTATTTACATAATAGGCTCATACAAAACAGGTAATAATAATACTTCAGTAGTAAGGACTACTAATATATAGTAAATACCAATATTTGAAAAAGTTTAAATTTTCTCTAATGGTTCTCATCAATCATCATTTTGTCCATTTTTCAAACTTATCAGACAAGAAAATAGTTGTTGAGAATTTTGCCTGTGAGCTAGGTCTTTAAACTCGATATTAAATGTAAACATTTTATTACTAGATAAATACAGTATTACTTACACTTTTATTATTATTAGTTGTCTATAGTAAGTAGTAGTAGGTGTCTGATTTCAAAATCCTGGAAATTCCTAAAAATCTCGGATAAATGCAATATATCTATGCTATTCTTTATAGTATACTGTGGTATTAGTAGTATCAGAAGGATATATTTTATCAGGTGATAAAAAGTAATAAAGAAAATCTCCTTTCAAAGAGTTCTTTAACCCTAACTTTATTATTTTTTATTATCAATCAAGCCTTCAAGTCCTTCAACTTGAAGTTTATACATACTAGGGTTCAGGCAAAATTCCAAACATTTCTCTTATAGATATTGATATTTCGAAAAAAAATCATTTAGATAGGAACAAACAAACACTCTGTACTCTGTATACTTTATAAGAAAATTTATCACATTTACGGCGGTATATCAAAGTGATAAAATGAATATCAAAATTGCAGCACCTTGAATGAGATATACAAATACAATTAGAATTTTCTAAAATTTTCATGCATAAACCTAATGGAAAAATATACATTTTACAAAGGCTTCGATTTAATCTCATTTCTATTTTGGTTGATTTTAAGCCTTATATTTTTGCTTAACTTTACCCCTTTATAAAATTAACTCAAATTTTTTTTAAATCCTAAACTAAACAAAATTTTTTGGGCTAATTTCATACAGGGCGGATTAAAATATAGGAGTAATTAAAATAAAATAGGGATAATATTAAACTTAAGTCATATTATAAATGTGTAAAGTTTCAAATTTAACATCTTGTGTATTTAACGAAAGTGATATAAATTTTAGCATTTGACCAGATGTCATCTTTAAAGTTTAAAGTATCAAGTACCTTACCATGTGACAAGTTACACAAGTTCAAAAGTAGCAAATGGTACTTTATTTAAGTGTGCCAAATAATATTCAATTGTAAATTTAAAATTTGAATATTTAGCTACCTACGTATACTTACCTAGTTAAAATTTACCCAAAACTTTTCAATTAAAATGTCACTTTTCAGAGTTGCCATTCTTTATAAATGTAATAGGATAAAATAGTAGTCTTAAAATTCAAATCTTGGATTTCAGTTTCAGTAATCTCTAATAATATCAATTTACCACCAAATTAAATCCATTTCCAATATATTCCAAAATTTCTAAAAATAAAATTTTAATTTTAAGCTGAAATTTTTAGTAGTGTATATCAGTACAATGCATCTGAATGATACTAGAACTGAACGCCTACTTCAAGAATACATAAAAAATTTGGTAATAATATCTTGCCAAGACCTAAGCATATTATGTAGATATAGTGCATTTTAAAAATTTCATTAAATATGAAAAATTTAATTACATTGGGGCATTAACAAGTTTAGATTCATTTTAAATGAATTTATTCTGGTACTTATATTACCTACCTAAATTACATACTCGAATATTACACAAGAAAATTGATTGAAACCATAAGTCTCTACTACCATTAAAATCTCATAATGTCATAAGATTTTGGTGATTAAAAGATGATAAAAGATGATAAAAGTGATAAAAAGGACTATAAAAAGTCCACTTTTTTACTAAAAAAAATAAAAATTTTCATTCAATTAATGAAGTTTTTATATCAGTATTAATTTATATTCTGAGAGACAAGGTATCTGTAATTGAAATCGTCCAAAAATATCAAATTCCAATTTTTGTCTATTTTTATCCAAAATATCGATTACAAATTACAATCCTTTTTTTGTGATATGAGATACCCATGTAGTAGGTTATGCTATACCTACCTATACTTAATTATTGTACTTTATGAGGTAATTATGATCAAAAATGAAATAAAATATAATTTAAGAATCATATTTCTCGTGGGCGGTGTAATCCTAGTACCTATAGTATTAGAAGAACCTATAATAAGATCTTGTTAATTGTGATATTTTCCAAAGAAATTTGAGATAAGAATTTTTACGACCCTTTTTGTCCTTTGAGAGAGTCGTAAAGATGTAAAAAATGTAGGTAGCTTCAAAATGTCACGAGCAGTTTGGGATTTTAGTGACACATATCTAAAATAAATGATCTTGAAAATACTTTAATAATTCTGATAATTAAGTAGGTACCCTCATATTTTCAAAAATTAAAAATTTATTTATGAAACTTGATCATTTTGAGTTGGCATTTCTAGATTTTAGATCTGAAATTTTGTATATTATATAAATTGACATTTTCTACAAAGTTTTTTGCTTTTTTGTTTTGCACAAAATAGTATTGATAACTTTAGAAAATAATTTGACTATAAAATAAATAGATAAAATGCTAATTAATAATAAAAATCCAAAAGTGTCAATGGAATAATAGGTCAAGATGGTCATGTCCCTAGAAGGTGACCGGAAATGTTCAGCTCCTTTGTGTTTTATCACATATTCTGTCCAGTATAAAGCTTTTTCCAAGGGATTTGAATTCTCAGGCTGGTCTCGAAATATTCTAGAAACTTTTTCAGCACGATTTTTATATCTAAATATAGAAATACAGATAAATGTTTAAACAGATATTGAACTACATAAATGATTTAGTATCAGATTAGTTTTAATTAATGAAATATTAAGTAGATTAAGTAGATATTAAGTACTCTGTATATACGAGCATCTATCTATTAATTTAAAAAGGACAGGTTCAGTCATGGCAGAGCGGTATTTTAATATTACAATTGATCACAAGGTAAATGATACTGAACTTAATTTTCAAAATATTTATGAAATATATTTGAAAAAGGGTAACCTTACATAAATATTAAAAATGATTGTTATCTGTTAAAGTTTAACTCATCTCTAAATATGTTTACTCATTTCTTGACTACATATTTGAAAGAGCTGTGTCGTCAATCATTATAAATAACTGCTTTTGGGCCTGATTTTCAAAATTATGAACGAATTTTGTCATATAGTAATCTGCGGTGAAAGTCAAATTTCTCTCAATTTCTCTCAATTTCTTTATTTCACCAATCTACCATACATAATGTACACATTTAGATGATACCTTTTTTATTTTTTTGCTTAAAAATCGCTCTACCATGACTGAGCCTGTCCTCCAAAGTTATCATTAACAACAGGCAGGCAGGCGAAATACAAATTATTTGTAAATAATTCCTTCTAACTTGGTAATAATCGTGTTTAACAGCATTTTTATTTACCTTTTATCCTGAAGTAAGTCATTAATTAATGACTCGAGTAATTTTTCTGTAATTTCTGTGTATTCTAAGATTTGGCCGAAACCCGAGTTTTCAACAAAAGCCATATTTGTATCCTGATCTGCAAAAATGGGCATCTGAAATTAGAACATGGGTAATTAGATTTAATTAATGATGAATTTAAGTTTTTTTTTTGCTTTTTATTACTCCGAGTAAGGGTACACCGTGGTAGGCTGCTTCTTTAACTGATCCTAAACCTAAAATGCATACAGTTAATTAGAAAGTTATAACAATTGTTACATAAAGACATCATATTTTTTAATTATTTTAAATGAGATTCTTAAAATTAATGTCCTTTGTAAAGGTCAATAGTTTTGAATTTCATAAAAAATTGAGTAATTAATCGATGTGCATAAATTAGTGTTAAAGTAACTAGTACAAATCTGTAATACCATATGTATTAGCTAAGTCTGTAAATACGAGAAGGGTATTCTAAATTAGTTTTTACTTTTCAATTAGGTATACGAATTACGACGAATTACGAATAAATGGAAAATTTTGAACTAACCACCATGAGTAATGAATAATTTGATATTTTCATGACCCAGTAGATCTTGTTGAGGGAGCCATTTCATTAAATGAACATTTGAAGGTAAATTCTCAATACCACCTGGACAAAATTATCATAAATTTTTCCTGAATTTTTCTTAAATGAGAGTTTTGAAAATATTTTGATAAATTTTACCATCAGAGTCCCATTTCCACAAAACTTTTTGTTCCAGTTTAGAAAAAACTTTTGTAAAAATCCCAACTACCCTTTGTGGCATATCTTTAGTGGGGATAAGGGAGCCAAGCGAGAAATATATGAAGCCATGAGGAGCTGCTGATTTGCCACAAATTAACTCCAAGTCCTAAAAAAAGCCCCAATTAACTCTTGTAGAATTAGATAATTGGATTTTTATGATGGGAAAAGGGGTAATAAAAAGTTGAAAAGTCGACAGATTACACGATTATTGTGATTTATTATAAGATTTTTTGTAATTTAGACATTAGGGAGTTAGATAATCAAGCGAAAATGGTTAGGATTTTACCCTCCTTTTCTCGCAAACCTAAAAAGTCTATTAGATATTTGAGCGAAAGTATTTTGGATAGGATAGGATTTTGACTTTTTGATTTTGATTTTGACTGTCAATTTTTAACTAAAAAATCTTGAATTATAATGCATATTTATTTAACTTTAATGGAAATATCAGTAGTAAAGCCGCTGTAGTGTGGACGTCTGTCTGTCTGTAGACATACAAATACAGACAGACAGACGGACAAAGTCACACTTGGGCATTTTTAAAATTCACAACATAAACATAAGCATAAACATGAAAAAAAATTTGACCCATAACATAAACATAAGCATAAACATAAAAAATTTTCTTACCACATAACATAAGCATAAGCATAATTATGCTTATGTTATGTTTATGTTATGTGGTTTGGTACAACATAATTATGCTCAACATAAAAAATGCCCAAGTGTGTGCATATCTTAATCTTTTAGGATTACTTCTATAATCTGTATAATAAGAATATTATGAGATTCCATTTTCAAAGAACCCAAAATTTAGATCTTCTGAGTTTACTGGAAATTTATTTATTCATTTAATTTCAATATTTTCAAAATGCACTTACCGATATGATAATTTTGTGCAAGATTAGCGATTAAGTAAGGTACTTAAGTGTTTTTTGTGGAATCTTTATTAGATAGCTTACCTAGAGGAATTATTAGATGATTATTTATAGATACCTTACCTAGTATGTATCCTACTGCACTACTGCTACTTATGTATTACTAGTTTTTGAAAGTAGTATAAAAAAAATCAAGCTCTAATAAATTTGCAATAAAAAAATGAACAATTAAGATTAGGTAGATTTCACGATATCGGAACTATACCCTTATTAATCTTATTATAAAATTCACTCATTATACTGCATAAGTGCCCTACTATAGCATATTGTGTAAATAAATATGTAAGGTATATTTAGTAGTAGATATATTATTAGTTTTATTTATTTATTCTGATTTTTAAAATAACAAAGTATAAAAATATTTTATAAAAAGTTACATATATCGTAATGTAAATGTAGTGTACTAAAAATTATCTAATCGTAAGTAATAATACAGTAGGGTACTATATCTATAGACATAGAGCATTTAAAATAAACTGTACGATACCGTGTTAACCCTAAATCTCTAAAACCAAAATCTCTAATTCCTAAATCTTTAAAAAAAAATCTCTAAATTCCTAAATCTCTAATGACCAAAATCTCTAATTTCCAAAATCTTTAATGACCAAAATCT
>JAQIXA010003752.1:0-13108 GCA_034699045.1 Nanhermannia cf. coronata Gr-Ori-00579
AAAAAAAGTTTCAAGTCTCTATGAGGTCCCTACGAGTATAGAAATCCTGGACTAAAATGCACCCAAAAAGGCCATTTGATTACATGGGACGGCTATCATATGTAGATGGCGCTTCACAAAGGTCCTTTAAATGAAAAAAAATAATAGAGAATATAGTAAGTGATTTTATTTTGCCGTCTGTTCAAATAAAGAGCCTTAATCATGGTATAGATTCCATTGAAGGATGATAACAGGATCTGAAATTCTTTACACTTGGAAATCAGATCATTAATTCTTAAAAAAGTCAAAAATTAATTTCACACTACACTCTAAAAAAAGTTCCCGTATTTCCAATAAAAACTTATTGGATTTCCAATAAAATGTGCACTTCTGTAAAAACCAATAAAATTTTATTGAAATTCAAATAAAATTTTGAAATTTTTTTTCAAAATAAGGAGCAATATTCAATTAATGTTCTACTCTATTCAATAGACTAGAATTTTAATAAATAGTTATTAAAACTATACGTTAATGTATAAAGATTTGAATGACGTATTTTAACATGCTTTCATGTTAGCAAGAAAGCAAAAAGATTGCCGACTAATTGTCTCAATTTGTTTAATGTTATTAAATAATATAATAATTTCAAAACCCATATTGATTGCATTTTTCGTAAATTCAAACAATTTGATAAAAGCATAAATTAATTACATTATATTATTTAGATCTACAACTAATTTGTAACACATTTATATTTCAACATTAATTTAAATCAATAAGTAACATGTTTCTTGATACAATTAAAACTATATTAGAAATAGAGTTAATACATAAATAGGTATGTTTTGTTTTAAAATGAAAATTTTTGGAAAATTTATCTATAGGATTTGCTAATTATAAGTCATTAATTTAAAATAAACTCTTTGATTTTAGAATATATTTGATGATATTTTATTTAGAAATTGTAATAATAATGAATTTGTTTTATTCTGTGATTTTTTCGTAATCTAATTCTCCGCCTTTATTCAAATTCTAACATATGTATATCTAATTTGCACATTATATAATATTTTAAATTTTATTTTGAAAGCTTCTGAAATGTGAGCTAAAGAGATAACCTACAGTGGAAAATGAGCAAATATTTTAATTAATGTAATGACCATTTTCTATTTATCCATTATTTTCTTTATCATAGCCTGATCTATTTTTATTAGCTCTTATAATTCTTTAATCAAACTAATTGTTTCTAGTGTTTCTAAGTACAAAATTAATGAATTTCAAACACTTTTTTACCGAATGAAACCTTTGCTATAATTGAGAACAAACAAAATATTGTTAGAAATAAGCATGTTTCTATCACTATGCTCATTCTTGAGGGTCTCATCTACAATATACCCTACATATCTTCAATAACATACTATAAAATTTCCCAAAAAACAGGTTCAATTTCGAACTAATTATTTATTCAATTTGACTCAATTTGATTAAATTAGCATAAATACAACTTACACCTGACAAAGAATCTGTCCAAAAGGACAAAGTGTACGGGTTAAGTGCGAGCGAGATTATTCCTGCAGCAGATTCGGCCCTTTTAGATTGAGAGCAAAATATACATGCGATTCACAAGGCCACATATCTAAGCTCCATGTGATTTTGATTGTGATAATTGTATATCCTAATTACTTTTTAGATATTTTTGCGAAAAGATAAAATAGTAAAAAAAATCTTTAAAAAGTTTGTACCTGATTTTTAAAAATTGCGGATGACAAAATAATAAAGCATTAAACGCAATGTTAGAAAATCAGAGTTTAAGTGTATATCAGGTATAAATCAATATTTACATTTATTTACAATAAATGTATTTTTTTTACAATTTAGCTAAGATAAAAATGGCCACTTGGTATATTTTAGAATATTTTTCACATTTGGTTTTTTATGGGGTTTTCGACTGTGGAGATTATAAATATCATGACCATTGTCTTCCCAGACACGTCGATTGGTTAAGAAACCCGTCTTTTTTTGATTTTAAATATTTTAACTAGAAAACCCGATAGGTAAATGATAATAAAACCAAAAGTTGAAAAACTGGTGTTTTGGTCAATCGGCGGGTCGTGGAACACTATGGTCATGATATTCATAAGCTCCTGTCGAAAACCCTATGAAAAACTAAATATGGAAAATTTTCTAAAATATGCCAAGTAGTCATTTATCTCTAAGCTAATCATAAGTTTGAAATTAGGCTGAAAATGAAAATCGTACAAATAAATAAAATTACATTTATGTTTTGTATAAAATACTCTAATTTGAAGTATGGGGGGATAATCACAAATGATATCTACAATTTCGATATCGAACAAATTCAATTTAGCTTATTTCATTTCTTCAGAAAATAAAATTTTTGGAGTTAAAAATGTTAAAAATAATAAAGTAATAATTAAATAACTAAATATAACTAAAAAATAACGTGAAAAAATAATCAAAACTATTTTGAATTAAAAAAATAGAAGCATCATAGTTAAATTTCATAAAAAAATGAACCTTCCACACGATAGGTTGTATCGATATAGCCAGTTTGCTCCAGTATTTTTTAGTTTTCATGTTTTTTCTATTATTTCCTGTAGTGAAACTGTATTCTATGTTTAATTTCAGAGTATTTATGAAATCGTTAGAATTATTTTCAATTTTTTGGACATAATGGTTAAAGGTTAAGATAAATGTTGTTCCACAAGCCAGGGTAATGAGAGAAACTATAGATGAAACTAATTTTGTAGTCCGGAATAATTTGATTGAAGTAAACCCAAGAAAACTTATCTGTTGAAATTAAAAAAACAAAATACAGAATACGTAATACTGTAATAAAGTGTTTAACTGTATATCCATTGGCCAAATTGGTTAATTAGAAAAATAAGGACCAATTCCAAAGAATGAATATAGTATATGATTATATTCAATTATATTCGAGTATTATTCAATTATAAATTATATTTTTTCATAATAATAAAAATTTACTCATATATTGGATAAATCATATTTTTTATATCCTAGTTTATGAGTACTCATTTTGACAAGGATTGCTAGCTTGGCGGAATGGCTTAATGTTCAGACTAACAATCTATAGCATTATACGCAAACCATTCATATTGTGTCTCAGATCTACATATATCTGTGTACATCGTCAATAACAGCCTATAGCAAAGCAAAACTTTGATTGATTTATATGGGATATATTTATAGCTTGTCCCTCGACGCTTAAGAAAGGAGTTTTGGAATGCCCTGGAATCTCTCGTAGGTTCAAGGAACTCCTAGCATTGAGAGGAGGCCAATAGGTGAAGCGATCGTTCTTGTATGGATCAGTGAACCTATACACTCATCACTTCACATACGTGCATTCTTGTATCGAGATTCGGAAACAAGGAAAAATGACGTTTTTTAGATTTAAATATAGTGTTATATATGATAATAATCAAGAATATCTAGAGCATTTTATGATACAATAAATAAAAATTACAAAAATCATTAACTAACCTATAATTAAGGTATAACACAGATCACATTTTTACTCCCTTTTGATTAAACAGGGAAACTCATAATTATATAATATAAAAATGTCCACAATTGTCCAGTCTATATTTTATGTCAAAAAATAGCAAAAATTTTGAGCATTTTACACAATTAAAAACATTTATGGACTCGTTGCGACTTTTTATGATATTTAGTAAATTGTAATTAAAAATTTTAGAATTTTTAGATACAGATTTACAGCTGTTGTTTTAAAAAATCTGAAGCCCGCTCTCTATTTTCTATTTTGTGGGTGATTTGAGACCATAAAAAATACTCATACGACATTTTGACGGGCGAGTTATAATGGTAATAAGTGCCCTTCCATGCACCATACTGCACTAGAAGGATCAAAAACCTGAGTGATTTTATAGTAGTATATGGGGGCAATTTAAAAATACAATCAAAGTCAGTTGTCAAAGTCACCGAGTCGACTGCAATTAGGCTAATTTAATTAGACTACCGTAGCAATATGGTAATGCATATACTCGAGAACAAACGACAACAACTCATTTTGACAATTTTTTTGCCAGATAGCTGAACTAAATCAATTTAAACCTGCTAATTGCCCATCTCCTTTCTTGCCTTTAGAGTAATTTAAGGGAGTAACTCTGAGAGTAGCTTTTAGAGTAACTCTGCAATCTTCAAGAACGTGCAAGATGAAAGAAATCGTGGAGAATTTCAATTTTTATAGACTATTTTTTTAGTGAAATTAAAATATTTAGCATCAAAAATTCTGTTAAAAAACCCAATTCAAAAACGAATAAATTCAAATATGTAAAACCATTTAGGCCCAAAATAAAAATTTAAAAATATCTGGTTAGTTTATTAGCCTTATCTAATATGGAATTCTTATATAAAATAAAGAAAAAAATGTTACTAAACTGATGTAATTGATTGTCCACATAAAATAGCCATGGTATATCCTGAATAGATTCCATTGAAGGCTGAGAAGAGGATCTGAAATTCTTTGTACTTGGAAATGTGATCATTAATTCTTAAAAAATCTGCTCCAAATACACCACGGCATTTTTTCATTTCCATGCAAAATTAAATATCACTGTATAAACAATTAGGTTAGGGCAGCCGACTAAAATGGACTTGGTTTGCTAAAAATGAGCGATTTACTGGCCAAAATAACATTATAAATTGCATAGAATTATAAGCTCCTATTAGGGAGTTCTCTAAAGACTTTTTTAACTTTTTTAATTATATCCGTAGACACATTTTACAGATATGCCTGTTTTCAAGTTTTTATAGAGGCTCAAAGTACAATGCAGAAAAATGTATTTTTTTTAACTTATTTGTGCGAGCGAAGCGAGCCCCTTATACTATTAAACTTTGCTTGCACTTTGCACTTCTATCCAGAGAATAACTCGAGAAAGGACCGATAAAATCTTGACCAAACTTATCAAAGAACCCCCATAGGGTCTCTGTGTGCCATTTGGACAAAAATTTCAAATGGCCCCATCCATTGGGGTTAAAAGGACCCATAAATATGATAATTTATACTGGATATCTTATTTTGGTATATTTTAGTTTTATGATAATTAGGTCATTTTAAACATTTTTAGAAAGGTGGTTTGATTAATTTCAGTCGGATACCAAATCCTGCAGGAACAGAGGACGGACTTGTAATAATTGGGCTTGTAATAATATAATTTACCTTAATATTTGTGTCCAATTTCGAAAATAAACTAATGTTACGAAAATAATAATAGCTGATAGAAAAAAATGTGAAAATAAATATCGATGATAAAACACGTCAAATATTGTATAGAGGGCAGTGAGTATTGTGGAACAATCACCCCAAGTCCAATAACGATAGAAATGAATGCCCAATTTATAGTCCCTTGTTGAATAATAAGATAAGACTAGGAGTATCAAAACAATCCAATTAATTTTACTTAATTTTGTACAATGTTTCTCGAATTGAGTTATCGAATTTTTTCGATATTTTAAGCCTAAAATTATAAAATATCAAAAAAAAAATTTCGAAAATCAATGTGCGAGCACTTACTCGACAAATGTGCTTGCACTTTGACTTGATATTTTATTTTACAAAATTTACAAAATTTCTTACAAAATGCCCGATTTTCTTGGATAAAACGATCAAGATATGAAACAACCAAATCAATTTTTAAAAAAATACAAACCATCGTTGTTAGAGCCAAATTGAAGCATACCAAATATGATATTCCTACAATCTGAAATATGGTCAATTTAAAATTATTCCGAGTGATGAATTCATGAGAAAAAAAGAACATTTTGCAAATTTGCCATATACAACTCAGCAAATAAATTTGCCATATACAAATCAGCAAATAAATTGGCCAAGTATAAAGCCAATAAATATACGGATTTATTTTTTTCACAAAATTTAGATTCATGTTTTTGCCGTCCATTTCTAATGGAATTAATTTCCATTTTGACAATGTTTCTATATTTATTTGTAGTATTTTTTCAAACTTGGCATCTGACATTTTTTAACCCAATTTTCTTAAAATTCAGATTAAAACCCATGATATTAACATCTTTTTTTAAATATCAAACTATCTGATTGAATAACTATCTGACTGGAATTACATATAAAAATCGAATACATTTTGTTTACAGGGTGATTTATTTTAGTTCATAGACCTCTTTTTGATAACAGGTCACCTCTTTTTGACCTGTTATTTTTAGAATCATAAAGGTTTTAGATTCGTATTCACCGTTAAATCTTTATTGATTTTGTATCACTATTTCGATCTAGTATTAATCTACAAGTATATAATAATTAGTAATTACATTTTGTCTAAAAATTTATTTTTGGTCTTGAAGAACTTTATGGATAACCCTGTATATTATCCTTTATTAAAATTATTTATATAAGTTTAACAAACATTTTTAATGGAAATATTAATAATTCAATTAAATTTATGAAAAACTTTTCTTAAATAAATCAATAAGTTATAAGCTATTATGCACATTTGGCTTCTATGCCGATATTTGCATTTGAAATTGCTATAAAGCCTTTACAATCCGAAGATATCCTCTATGTATCAGAGACCTAATACTAATTACTATTATAAATTGTCATACCACTGTATTATATAAATATTATAGGTATGATTTTAGTTATAAATTCAAACAAAAGCCTGGTTTTATTTACTTTATATTTTTTGTGTATGTAATTGAAATGTTTGCATAATTAAATGACATTATATTTTTAACAATCTTATTTTTAATAAGAAATAAGTCAATTGAATTTTTGTTAGGACAACAAGGATAAGACTGGTTTATTACTTTCCTTTAAGGAAAAGCAGATGTTATGTTATTTTTTTCCCCAAAAATTTATTTACTACCAAAAATATAAGCTGAATTTGAGAATTTTCTAAATATAATTTTTCTAAAATTCTATATCACATGGCTTTAACTATACGACGGCTTCAAACCGGCACAAGAAAAAAGTCAAAATTATTTCCTAATTTCGACGAAAATCGCCAAATCATAGCCGGATTTTAAAATGTATTTTTTTATAAGCATACGTTTCAATGAGTTCAAAGATCCTTTGTACATGTTAGAACTAGTAACATAACCAAAAATTTTGATATGTACGATAATTTTGACACATTTCATTCGAGATCAATAAATTATAATGGCAAAATAAAACCAGATGTAACAAATGATTTATAACCATTTGCAATTAATATCGAGAAGAAATTACAAAATATGAAAATAATCAAAAGTTGGTTCCTTATCTTCAATGGGGACACCTTGTTCAGTCAATGGGCCTAAAATCAGTATGAAAATATTTGATTTAAATAATTCCCCAACAAAATAGAATAGTATGATTATCATGGTAGATAGGGCGGTTGAAAAAATCCTAGTTCCTCCATCTACTGAGGTTATAAATGAATCAAAATCCATTTGACCCTAGAAATTACAACGTCTCTTATATCCCCAGAGAGTTCCATACCTTACCATTTATTGATGGTGTGAATGGGTATTGTGAGATGTTGAATAGGCTTATATAACTGGCCCATGAGTAACTCAAGTAATGAGTATTGTTTCAAATTTACAAGAGCCATTTGTAAAGTCATTATTGAATATGTTGAACATTTAAAATATTAGGAATGAATGCTAAATCGGATTCTTATGTATCGGTTCATTTTATAAATGAATATAGTAAAGTATAATGGAACGAATAATTTTAATCAATAGTATATGAGACAAATAAGTAAAATTCTGAAATAAATCTTAGACAAAATATTTTTAATGAATGGATTACATTAAAGATCATTTATACTTATTTTAATAAATTTTCATATTAGTTAAAGAGCAACTCATTGGAGCATTGAATCTAAATTAAAAAGCCTCGGCTGCTGACAAAACAAATGTCTTATTATAAATTAGCATTAAGAATTTTTAATTTGTGTCAAACAATAATTAATAGATAATAATTTAACTACCCTATTGGATATGTATTTCTAAAATATTCTCTTGTAAATTCTAAATAATAATATAAATGTTAGTTAATCGACATCCTAGGTATTACACTTTGAGATTACAACAGACATCATTTTCAAATAAATGACTTCTTTACATTAATAATCAATCCTATATACTAATGTAGTTGGCTTTTATTTTAATTATTTTAAACTTTCAGCTTCAGAACAAGACTGAAGGGACGGAGAAGATTTTGTCCAGTAGTAAATGGGAAATTAATAATTTTCACAATGGCAAACTAAAAATATGGATAGTCATTAGATGTTGTATTGAATTGTTCATTGAATAAATGTGAAATTATTATGTGAAACCTTGAAATTATTAGATAAATCTAAAGTTAAAACTTAATTTTGTGAAAAATAAACTTAAATAATATACTCCAAATTATATGCTATCAATCTACTATAATAATTTGTGCTGAACACTAGGTTATTATTTGATATGGCAATAGTTAAAAACGCTATATATTAATGTATTTCTATATATTTATTGTAAAATCCAAATGATTAGTATTTAAACAGAATATACATTTTTATATTTCATTAATATTACGACGCATAATTAAAAAATTAAAAGACTAGAAAATTATATATATTAAATAAAGTGTTATATTTCAAAATATTAGCATTAATTTAAATTAAATTATTAGCATTATTAATTAGTACACTAACTAATTAGATTATGTACTGTTATTATTTTAATAATCATATTTTATAAAATACAAAAAAATTTATAATAATACCTAATAAAATTTTATTATGTATATTTAAAATCTGTTTATGTGAAAATTACAAAATTTGCTTTCATTTATTGTTATTTTTCCTTGTTACATATCTATAAGTTTTTACAACAAATTTTTTAGATTGAGATTAAAAAGACCTCAAATTAGAACGGTTGATTTGATTGATTTGATTACTAATTTATTCATAGCAGTGCAAGATCCAGGGATTATGTGTGGCAGCAAAAATTTTACAAGTAAATTTAAAATACATATCCATGCGAATTTAAACCAAGAAGCATACATTTATCTGAATATTTATATAAAAATATATCAGAGTAGTAGAGAAAATTATTTTTTTCAAATGAAAGACTATAGAGAAAAAATATGGAGTTAAAGTACTATACAAAGGTATACTATCATATCTGTATGTGAGTATGTATAGTATGTAGGTATTTGTAGTATGTACTGATACACTCTCATTTCAGATGTAATAAAAAAATGTAAAATTTTACTTGAAATCATGTAAAAAAGCCTTTTTTTACTAGAATTAATGTAAAAAAGGCACTATCATAAATTCAAGTAAAGAATTACATTTTAAAATGTAATAATTTACATTGAGAGTGTACTGTGTTAAAATAATAAACGGTATTTAGATTATGCATTCAATTACACGTAACCAGTATTATCTATAGGTATCCCACTAAGCTGACATCACGGTTATTTTTGCTTATGCCTAGATTATTTATTTTATTATGAAAAGAGAAACTACGCATAATATTATATGATACTTGTTTCTTAGTATTTATAATTTAAACAGCCTTCTCAATCATAGGTAAATGAGCTACTTAACATACGAAATATAGGAAGTATCGTAAAAGGAGATTTAGCTAGTATGTATTGTAATTTCTAAATTGTAATAAAAAAACTTGCCTGAGTTAAATGCATAGGAATAATATATTGGACATACGATTTTAATACTTACTCGTCTCACTTCCCAATTACTAATAATAGTAAGAATAAGAAAAAATTATAATAATAGGAATCGTATTCGGTTTTATTTGTATGTAGTTCTTGTATTTATTTTCCATTATCAATAAATATATGTAGCTAAAGTGGGAGGTAATTGTATTGTCAAAGTAAAAAAAAACTATCAAAAATTCTAAGTATACTTATTGTTAATTAATAAAACTTTCCCAATAAAGGTTGTAAATTGGGGATTTCTCATAATATATTAATATACGGTATTGGAAGGTATTAATTAACTGTAAAAGTTAGTAGTGAGATCGAATTTTGGGTATATTCGTACCCTTACTTAGGTACAAAAAAGTTTGTAGCTTCTATGCTACCTCTAGATTGATCTTTTATGTAGTGGTGTGATTTGAGAGGGTACTGTCTACCCAAGGGAATTGAGACGGTAGGTAATTCCCAAAACAATTTTTAATAAGAAAAATATTATGTGGTGTGAAGGTACCCTGCCAATTTATTCGTACCTATTTGCCCTTCATTACACCTAGCATGCATAGCATATTCTATGTATATGCCCTATAATTTCTCTCATAAATACAAAAAAATACTACAAGGTACCCAACCTGAGTTAATTCTATGTTATAAATGGATAATTGGGCGAATTAATATTTACATTTTCTAAAGGTAATAAAATGTGTAATTAGAGTCTATATTTTGGTTTATGGTTTTATAAAAAATTAAGGTTCCAAAGTGATATTTTGTAATTTACTAATCTTAATAATAACCAATAGATATTAAATACGTACGTAAATCTATTCTAAAGATTTTGCCATGTATAGCTTAGTATGTAGGCGTGTAATTAAAAATGGACTTGTTTATGTATGACTGAGGGAGAATATTTTATTAACAGTACTAGTATTTCAATGAATTTTTAATTAACACAGTTAGGAAGACATGTCGGTCTTTAGCCACATATGCAATTAAAAGGATTTAAAATGTGCGTGTCGTAGTGTCTGTGTCAGTTTAATGGTCTGTTCTATGTAGTTAATAATCAACAATTATTAATGTGTACAAATAAAAGTGGTAATTTCAAACCAGACTGTCCCTAGGATCTCCATTTAAAATCCAACTTAAAGTGTATATTATTACTGGACGGCATCCCAAAATATAAGCCTCAAAGGGACACAGGTAACCATCATTGTTAATTTTGCGAAAGGAGATTTCTAGGTAGTTAAAAAGCAAAAAAATATAATATATATGTGGTTAAAGGTAGAGTAGGTAGATCATTATTTATATGAATATTCTTATTATGGCTCTTCATTCAATTATCATTTATGCATAATCTCACGCCCGTAGTATATATCTGTACCATGGCAATGGAGCCATGGATATTATTTACTTCATACAAGGATTAGATATTTATAATTGTCAATTCATCAATATATGGAAAGTAAACGTTTAAGTGGAGGACTTTAAATTTAAGTGAGTAAATATTATAATCCAAAACATGTAGGAGCAGCTAAATTCCCCCAAGGCTTAATTACATTGAAATTGCGGGGCAAGCAAAAAGATGTGATTCATAATTGTTCATTGATTTACAAAAAGTATTTACGAAACTGGGATCAAATTTTTGTATTAGTCATTCCTATCAATATAAGTAAAACATATACATGTGACTTAATATCATTTTCACAGGATGAGTGTAAAATGGAGATAAAAAAAGATAGATAATACAGGCAAATTTTCAAAAATAAATACATCCAAAGAAAAAATTAATTTACAAATTACAAAAATGATTGAAAGAGGGGGATTTCAAAATTGAAATTAAATTAACAAAATTAAAATTAAAATAACAAAATTGAAATTAAAATATTAATTTAAAATTAAATACAAATAAAGTTACTTCCGTAATCAAAAATTTTATAAAACTTATTGTTTTTATGCAATAAAATCCTTATTCTCTTTTTTAACTTCCATAAAAACAACAAAAAAATTCAATTGTGCTTTCAAAATATACCAATAAAAGCTAACCTAATAGAATTTCAATGTCAACACGTTTTTAAAATAAACCTAGTTAATAGCGTTATATTAAATATTATTCCCAAATCTTGTTTCATTAAATTTAGGTTCTATATAAATTATCTTAATTTGCATGAGTTAGTTGTTTACAACTTGTTGTTTCAAAATTTAAAGAAATTAATTAATCGTAAACTCTCTTTTCTTAAATTAAAGTTAATTATCTGAGAATTAGGTACATAAAGATGCAGGCCTCTGATTTAAGTATTTGATCATCATGCGATAAGACTGTGAAACAATCTTAATTATCAAAGTATTTAAAGGAGTTTACGCACCTGAAATTCATTAAGATGCTCAGGTTGGATAATGAACTCAATAAGGCAATAAATTTAAATTTGTAAAAATTCATTTTTTCTGGATAATTTGACGTGTGTGTTTGAGAATCCCCAATACATTAATCAAAGCATTCAAAAGGTTGATTAAATTGTATATATAAGACATTTCGTAATTTATTAATAATCATGTCTTGTGAAAACCCTCCGGTTTCCTTCTCGAAATTAGTATAGTCCAAAATATGATTTAAAAGTAATTTAAATGGTAAAAACCAGATGTAACAAAGGATTTATAACCATTAGCAATAAATATCGAGAAGAATTATGTAATATCAGGAAGATATTACAATTTTAAGAATAAAAGATGTGTAGAAAGTGAGAGAAGGTACTTTTACTAGAATTATTTTAAGATGCCTAGTGCCTAGAGGTAAATCATTGAATTTTTTATGTAAATAGAGGAGCGAATTTATATTGTAGTAGTCATTAAAGTTACGATAATATGTTAATATTGATTGAATGAATAAAATACGTTATTTGAAATTTTTTTATTAAAATTGTTTGTTCAGATTTCCCAATGGTCAAATTGGATTTAATTTTTTTTTTATTGGCTTCTCTTATTACTTTGAATATTTTGAAATTTGCTATAAATCCCAATCTCAATTAATAAACGTATCCGTTCTTTAAATGCATCACCTTGTCCTTGCGGGAAATCCAGTAAAAATAGCCCTTGAATGGTTGGCAATACCTAATTCTTTTTGTCCAACAGTGAATCGAATTTTTTGTAAATTCCCGGTTATAAATTTATCAAGTGAATTGATACCCTCTGTACTAGCAAGGATGTATGAATTTGAGCAATATAGAAATTCATTTAGAAATAAAATTTCATAGTTGAGAGCTACAGAAATTTTTTTTCTAAAAATGTCCACCAATTTGGTCTGATATATTTTAAGTAGATTTGATTAATATTGGTCAGGTTGTAACTTCGTACCTATAAATATTTAGTATAAAAAATATAAATTAGGGAAGGTATAGTTAGCCAACCAGC